>JAKJJM010150644.1:0-13736 GCA_021901965.1 Pipa carvalhoi
TATATATATATATATATAATCTTTTAGATATAAATTAATGCAGTGTGAAGCAGTGTGTTTATAGCAAATATGTTTATGCACCATATTTAATAAGAGCCTTGTCATGACATGTTTCTGGCCAAGTGAGCCCACACATTCACATTTGGATTGGATCACTTCACTAGTGACATCTAGTGGTGATTTTTATATGCCTTTATGTAAACAAATTGCAGCTGTCATTTATTTCAACTGATTCTTTTTGCCCAAATATACATATGCCCCATCAATTTCAGACTTTGAATCGCCTTAATCCCACTTCCTCTATGTAACCTTCTATACCTGCACTTAGTGATAATGTGTATTTGCTATGTAAAGCAATGCAATCATAAAAAAAAAGGTTTCAGCTTGTGTCTTACAGCAATAAATTATGCTTAGTGAAGTAGGTTAGCATTAAAAATGTTGGTGTGCTTTGTAGAGTGATGGGTTCAGAAGGAATTAAAACTTATATAGGGTGTACACATGCTTTTGATTCCTTGGTAGAATCAACAGTCAGAGTAACCAATGGTGTACCTATAGGGGTCACAGCAGTTGTGATGGCGACTCATGCCCAGCCGCTACTGCTGTGTTCCCTGTAGTCCCCCCTGCTGGGGAGAGAGGGTGCCCCGGTGCCAGTTGTGCACCAGCACAGAAGAGGGGGACTGTGCAGACCATTTATCTGCCTAGGGTCCCACTGTGTCTTAATCTGTCTTTGTCCAAGATGGGTGCAGACACTCAGAGGCTGCCCCTGTAGTGTACCAGAGGGACACTACAAATGTGTTATCTAATATTTGGCCTTTAAATTACTTAAGTAAAGTTCCTTCATAGTATAGTGACCTCTAGTGGCAGAAATTCATATCTTTTTCTCAAGCGTCTCTGTAAACTTATTGTAACATGATCTGGGTAGGATTCTAGATGGTAAATTGACCTGTAACAGGAAGGTCAGGGCAGATTGTGCAGTGGGAAAGCTTGCAAGCACAAACTCCTAAAAGATGTGAGATAAGAAAAAAAAGAGCACTTTAGGAGTGCAGAAACCTCAGGATTGAGGGTAACAGCATTCTGGCCATGATTGGAGTATCATGTGCATGTTGCACCCCTGTGGGGGAATGCAATTACCAAGGTTAGTGTAAAAACAGGTGAGAAACCCAGCAAGTTACCAGGTCTGCTGATATTACACAAGCTTATTGGTCAATAGACAGAAAGACAAAAACAATTGTAGAAAAGTTCAGGAATAACTTACAGAGAAACAAAAGAAACAGCAAGTTCTCCATTGGCAGACTTCTCTCTGTACATAAGGAAAGATCTCTGACTGGCATCTTACAATTGATTCAAACATTGAATGAATGGTTTGATTAAATCTCAGTGTATTGAATGATTACTGGCATTTATACACATTTGAATTGGGCATCCTTTAGTGTATGGAGTTTTTCCAACGATATACATATAGACACGTAAATACAAATATTCCTATAATAGAACTTGTTTTGTTGTGAGTGTTCAGCTAACAAATTATATATTTTATCTATGGAAGAGAGTGGACGAAAGGTTCTAACATAGACATAGCTACAGAGCCCAATGTTGTAGTTCATTATATTGGAACCAATAGAAAAATTAACTGTTAAAGTAATTATCTGCATTTTTTTCCTATGTTGTCTACCCTTGTTGGGCATGACTATTCTCTATGTACAGTTTTTAAACTCACTTTTTATATGAGATGCTAAGATGTACAGGATCTGAGTTTATACTCTAGTATTTCTCTCTTACATCCATAAGGTGGTACTGTTCCCCTATCACCCTCTCTAAGTGATTACAGAGGCTGACTTTGTTAGTCATTGTAAATGAAAGACGCTATTCCTGCTGTCTGTCCCCCTGCTCCCTCCTTCACCTCCCATGATCCTCTTGCCAGACGTCCAGACCCCTTATATCAACCAGCTCAGTCTGATGCCCTTCTTCTTATGCTCAGGAGATCCGAGACTGGCATATTCCAAGCTCTCTTTTATTGTATGGAGGAACTGGGTTATTTTCCTCATTGTTTTTGAGCCTATTGTTGTGAGTCTGGAACATGCTTGAGTTTTTTTGCAAATTTCTCTGACCTCCTTGAACTTACATTCTGAACTCCCCTTTTCTCTCTGAATTATTCTCAAGTAAATGACCAATTATTCTTTTGCATACTATGTTTTAGCTGGGCTGAAATAATAGGGAATTAACTCTTTTAGGACTGGTTTGTTAAGATATGGAGGGACAAATCCCCAAATTTCTCATTAAGTGGCTATAGATGTAGCAGTTGGCAGTAATTTTAGTGTACAGTGGCTTTACGCTAAACCGGACCCCTGCCATCAACCCTCTACTTCGGCAATTTTGAGCTGGTGAAGTTAAATGGCAAATTGAGAGCAGTACAATTTGCTGAATTCGCCACTTCGATGCACTAGTGTTTGGCAAATAGGCAAAAGCCACATTCTTGCATACACAAAGTAATGTGAAGATGTAAATGTATGACTGTTGTAAGCTGTTGAATCGGACATGAATTCACCACATCACAGAGTTTGATGAGTATGCAAAGTTAGAGAATTGGAGAAGCGACGTGAATTCACATTTCTACGCCACTGTTTGCAGCTAAAGCTTAATTTACTCTAGGAGGGATGTTTCTAAAAGGGCGAAATGGTGGAAATTGAAAAAAAAATCAATCATTTTGCCAAGTTAAAAAAAATTACCTCTACTTTTTATCAAAAGCATGTATTTTAAGCAATATTATTTACTCAGATAATAACAGATATCACTAGCGCTAGTTAAATACCTTTTCCTGCTGTCCCCCCCCCCCCACACACACACACACCTTCACCCCCTATACCACCAACTAGTGGTATTCAAGGTGGGGGGTATCACTAAACTGGGAGCTAGTTGGTCCACTCCCTCTACCCCCATTGCTCAAAGGGGCTAGGAGAAAAATCAAAATAAATTAGTGGGTCCTTGGGACACTTACTCTCCCCTTTCCCCTAACTGAATTGCATACTGGGGTAGGAAGGAAAAGGAAATAAAATATAGGGGACCCAATACCCTCATCCATACCCAGTACTATGAGGGATGGGAGAATCACTACAGGAAGGGGGTCCAGCTGGACCTTTGGGCATTGTAGGATACAGCCAGTCTAATACAGTAACTGACTGCAAACAAGTCAAATCAAATTGTGGGTAATGTAAACTTTTTTTTATATTAAATTAGGGTTCCATTTTTGGTCACTAAACTCAGCATGTTAAAATAGAATGTGTAAATTTGGCTGGGGTAAATTGGTATTTAACAGGCCTGGGATGAGATGTTTTAAGTTAAATACATGCATTGAACTGCACAGACACACTTTTTGCCCCCACCATTTCTTAATGTTGCCACATCATTTTTGTGACTTTTTGGCTATGTCCCTATTTTTTTGTATTTAATTTTTGCTTCTGAAGTTGCCGCTTAAAGACCGAAGTGATCTGAACCGACAGCTTTTTACTGGCGATGATAAAAGCGTGAAAATGATCAAGGGCAGCGGCTTTTCTCTGATCAGTAGGTCACAGCTTTGATAGAACCGCCTGCTCTGGTCCTAAATACAATGGCCCTTTTCAGCCAGGGAAGAGAACCCATGACCCTCTTTTTGATTTTGCATCTTTCCCTTCATCTTTCACAAATGTAGCAAGACTGATTAGAATTATTAAATTCAAGTAAACAATGTTGTGTAGCTGAAATAGTGAATGAGCAAGCAAATGATGTCAAAACGAACAGAAAAAATGTAAGGCTGTCAGTATAATCACCCAAACTACGTCATTAGCATATCTGTGGGAACAAATGAGTTTGAGTATATTGTAGGCCTGGCAAGGGCCCTAACATTTAAAAGGATACAAAAATCTCTTTTTAATTTTACATTTTCTTTATTTAGAATTTAGAATTTTCAACTTTTTCAGTTTTTGATACAGATACTTAATCATAAACAAGTGCAGACATTACAAAATGTGTTTATAAAGTTCCTTGTAAGGTGCGAGTTTTGTAGGAAAATATATACATTATGTATCCAAATTAGTAGATAAAGTAGTGCTAGATAGATAAAGAAATGGGCATAAAGAGAGAAATCATAAGACAGTAAGTGGTAGTACTGAAGGAATGCCAATAAATTTATATAAACATGGAAATAATGAATGCCATTTGAGTCTATGGTATTTTAACTTGGAGTAGAGCTATTGAGCTAAAACGGTTGGTTTCTTGCTACCGTCCTTCTTACTTCCATGTCTAACGGAGATTTAGAAAGAGGTCAGTTGTTCCATATGATCTTCTTTTACATCATTTTTGCACATTTCTGACTCTTGGCTGAGAAACCTAGGGGACCACGTTTCTATATGAGACTTTCCTGGAGAATTGCCTTATATTGACACTGCATCTATGTCCTCATTCTTATTATTTATTTCTTCTATTCAATTATTGGCAGAAAACCTATTCCTAAAGTGTTATAATATATATAATAATATATTTGGTGCTTTTGACTTGTCACTCAACATAAGCAATAATGGATAATGGGTATCCAACTTACAGGTGCTATTTTAATGCTTCTAAAATCATCCAGATTTTTTGACTGTTAAAGGATGCTGGGAGTTGTAGTCCATCAAAAGCTTGTTGGGCATCCTTTCATAAGTTTTTTTAAATTTTAAAAACAGGCCTGGTACTAATTAACACAAACGTTCTCTTTTCACCCCTTTCCAGCTTGCAAGCCCGCTCCCCACCTCCTCCTCCTGTCCTGGCATCTGTGTCAAAGCATTAATGAATTCAGCAGTTTACATAAATGCTTGGGAACTGTCCCTTCCATCTCTTAACCACCCCCTCTCCTGTTGTACAGAACATATACAGCTCTTCTTACCATGCAGTGTATTGTTTGATTGGTATCTTCAGAGGAAGCTCAAACAAAAGTAGAACGAGGGATGAAGAAGGGTGTATAGAGACAATACACAAGGAGATTTGGATATACGGTAAAAGAATCTAAATAAGAAAAGTAAAGCCAGGCAGGAAGGTATAAAGCAGTGGACAAAAGGGTACATTAAGAAAGAGAAACACAGTGCCAAATGCCTATAATGGATGTAAACACCCAATAATATAACAAACAAAAGCAAAATGTACAACAGGTATTAGAGAAAGTTTAAAAGACCCTGTTACAGGGAAAGAAGAAGAATAGGTCAACTCAATTCCTATTTCAGGTGGAGAGGTTGAGATTATTTGAATTATTTGCCTACTGAGAATGGAGCTTACATTCTGGACTCTGTTTCCTGTCTTTCTCCTGGTCCTTCAAAATGCTGATGGTGCTCCTGTAAGCAAAGACCAGTATAAGATGCCAGTCAGTGTTCTACAAGGTGAGTGTCTTTCCCATCTAATATAGTTAAGAGTGCATTAGATCAATCAGCTTATAGGTAATGTGTTGGATAGGACACATGCACCTGACCTTTTTTTTTAAAGAAATTTTAAGGATTTTGTATTTGTAATTTTCATTCATCTGTTTTAAATAGTCCTGCCCTCCTCCCTCCAAAGCAAAGTTATTATTCTGGCTCATAAAAAGCAAGCTACCTTGCCCACCAAGTACAGATCGTGGAGATTGTGCAATGCTATCTTTCTCTATGTAGAACCCCCCATGATTGGTGTAACATTAATCATAAATGCATTTCATTCTGTATAAAGCATAACACAAACTTTGTGTAATTTCCTATATGTCAGCTTTTTAATAGGAGGTGGAGAATGAAAAGATTAGTGTGGACCTATAGGCTGATTTAATTTATAGATACAGTAATATTATCTAGGTGTATTTTTAATACTTCTTGTTAACACACACAAAATAATGGGGGCTCCTTTAATAATGTATTATACATGTAGGCACAGAGATAAATGTCATGGAAAGCCACATCAGTATGCATATAGATTATTCTACCAGCCTCTACTACAGGTTTTGAACAAAACTGGCTCATGGGTGTCCTTTATTTATCCCCATTATTGACTGTTAGTCTAGTGTGATATTTGTGCAATAGAATTTACCTTTTCATAATTTGAACTAATTTATATAAAACTATGCATTGTTCTTACTGACTGGTATGTAGAATTGAGTCTTTAATGTTAGACAGTAGAATTGAGTCTTTAATGTTAGACAGTAGAATTGAGTCTTTAATGTTAGACAGTAGAATTGAGTCTTTAATGTTAGACAGTAAAACATTATGAAGAAAAAAAACATGCTACACCCAAATGGCATCACCTATTTCCAAATGGGGACTATGCAGTGACACTACATAACCCCTAATAAACCACAAAACCCTTGTTAGATCTCACAGCCATTTCCATTTGCTCTTGATCATTTTACTTAATGTCATACTGTAGTTTTAACTTGTACATCTGCAAAACCTTCAATGCCACAGTGATTTCATGTTTTGCGCAGTGCTTAATAACACATTGTTTACTTTATTTACTTGCATTGCTTCACCAAATATTGTAGAATCCTTAATCAGAGACTCTAGTCTATGGTACTAGGTGCAGATACAGATAGAAGGTGTACAAGATACATGGTTGTAGCTTAATCCAAAGATATTTGTGTCATTGTTTGTTATGCACACCTGGATTCTCATAGACATAGACCAAAAACAGATAGCCTTGTAGTACTTCTCTCAAATAGGAAACTTACAAAAAGCATTTCTGTGAGACATTATGTGTGGTTGATTGACACTGCCTTCCTAGGAAAAGAAATTGCTAAAAAGTCATGTGGATTCTGACCTTTAGAGTCATGCAGGGTTCAATCATCAAAAGGACATCTTTACTGTGTTCTAGTAATTCATACTATCCAACCAGCAATTACCATTTAATGGTATATAGAACCTAGAATTGTGAAAAACAACCTCTGATTGGTTTCTATAAATTAGTATAACTCTGTACACAATTGAACCTGCTCATGAATTACCCTGAATTTGTCTTCACCCAAGAAACCACAATAATTCTTGAAATTATTAGTGTCATTTCTTTGACAAGCAACCAGTTAATGATATCTGGCAATACACATTATATACACTAAGTGATGTTATTTACAATTTACATTGCATATCTTTTGCCTTGCAGCTCTATCAAACAGAGGGACCCTGATACTGGAATCTGCCCTTAAAGCATCTCTTCAAGCACTAGAGGCAGCTGTAAAAGAACAGAGTCATTATGAGAAGGAATGCAGTAGATGCACCATCTGTTTGTTTCCAGAGTGTAACAATACAAGTACACAGTGCAGAGGTAAGTGTCCAATGCCAAATTTCTAAAAAAAAAGTTTTATTTACATGTTCCCCAACTGTTGAAAATAATTTTCAATGCATAATCAAGTTGTTCATTGTAGTTAAACACCTGCTTTCTGCAGAGAGTGTAGTCTGCTAGTATTTATTCAGCAGCCAGTCCAGCCTTCAGAAGGCAACTGCATTATTATTTTGGATATTCATGTACCATTTTTGAAAGCTTGTTCTAGTTCACAAATTAAAGCATCAATACAAATACAAAGTATAGTAAAGTTACAGGTATAAAAGGCAGGGCAGTCACTTTGTGGGATATTTCCAAACTCACAGGGGCTTCCTTTATTTTCAGAATCATGTCCAACTAAATCATTTGATATAGAACACCTGCAATTAAAGGAGAATTATACCCACACCTTTAACATTGTTTTGTGGTCACAGGGGTACAACAGGACTGGTACACTAGAGGAGCTAAGGTAGGCCCAGTCACTGTTATGCCTTTTGAGGTACTAAGGTGTACTAGGCTTGGACAGGGAAATCTGGGCCTCTTGAAAGGCTAAGGCATACTGTGAAATGATTATACATCTAAAGGAACTGTTGGGTACTGTCTGGGTTATGTGGACCCTCTGTACCACAGTGGGGTTGACACTACTTAATGTGAGGTGCAGAGTCTAAGGATCTCCTTGATCTTCACCCTTAACACTCAGAAAAGGCTATGGCCTTTGGTGTTACAGATCCCATGTTGCTGCTCTTGGGTTAACCCACACTGGTGGCAGCTAGAGTTGACCCATACGGGAACACTGTCAGAGACTTTGATCAACTAAACTGAACACTAAGCACAGGATCAACTGGAGCAGTGTAGCAGAACAATTACTAACAGCACACTTGGAGTGGTGTAGAGAACTGAGACTTGACACTGATGCTGCAGGGATGAGACTCAGTGCTGTGCTTGAATGAATACTGTTCTAGAATGCTGAGAGATAATGTGTTGGAGTATGCAGAGACAGAAGCCACTTGTTCTACTGTGTGTATTCTCTATGGAGGAATAAACAATACCAATGAAGATATCTGAAAATGTTTTTAAGAGTATTTGGGAAACCTTTTATCACCTTATGGAAAAATTAATACATTCCAAAACTTTTCCTTCTTTCTACAGAAAATGATTTGTCTGAAACATCGGAGCCAACGTGTGATATTTTGCTTGAGGCACATGCTGAATCTGACCCAGTGGAGAGAAGCTGGTCACTGAGTCAACTTTGTAGCTTTTATAAACACCTCTGTCCTGAGAGGAACCTGACAGAAGACACCTGCATCCAGTCAATGGCTGGTTATTGTCAACTGAAACTACAGGAGTGCAGTAAGAATGAAATAAGAATGAATATTGTATATTCACTTATTATTATCATCAGATAATATACATAAACATTATGTCCTCTACATTGTTTACTGTAGAAAAAATATACACTAAGATCTGATCAGTTATATTCACCTGTCTCGATCCACTGATTGTAAAAGGAAACATCTAGGGGGTCATTCCGGTAGGTCCGAATTTTATGTCCTGAATTCACTTATAGCGAACTACCATTATAAAGTCGCGACTGTGACTAAAAAATTGTCGCGGTCGCGATTTTAGAATGGGAGTTCACTATAAGTGAATTCGGGACAGAAAATTCGGACCTACCGGAATGACCCCCCTAGTATTGGGATTGGGATTGTTAATTGTTTTAAATATTCATTTATATAATGGACACAGCTTTATATAATAAAACAATTAGGAATATATTATGGCTTATTTATCAGAAATTAGAATAATATGTAACAAAATTACATTTGTTTTGTTCAAACATGACTTTATGATCAAGTTCTCTGAAATATATTTCATACATACCCTTAGAAGGATATAAAATAGTTTAAACTGTTAAGATGCTTATCTGGCTATAACTTAAAGTTCCTTGTATGTTATTCCCATATCACAGATCCCCAATGTAACATATAGTAGATCTAGTACAAGCTAATGGAGGCTGTCCTTACATTCCCTTTGCTGATGGACACATGAGCAAAAATATATGTTGGCTTTTATAGCTAGGTGCAATCTATTTTCATAGGTGTAGTATCTTAAGACAAAGGTCAAGTAAATGACTTAATCATTAATTCAAACAATTATGATTTTGTTTTTTAAATAATAAGAAATTCTTGGCAATAGATTGATGCATGGAACTATTATAAATTTTCCCAGCTACCTTGTGTGATCAATTGTCAATGTCGTCTGTATTAATAGAACCTGCTGTAGATGTTCACATTAGTCTCCATTTGCACTTTTTAATGCTGTTGCAGTGTAACAAATATCACATGCATAAGTAGATGGCTTTATTGATTTTTTTTTTAATATATTTTTGCAGAGCTAGAAATGAGCATGGATTATCTAAACACCTCACCTGAAGATGGAAGTCCAGGTGAGCAATGAGGTAACATCATACAGTGCATCATCACACAATATGGAAATTTTATTGGTTGGCAAAATCAATAAAGTGGTGCATCTCTTATCCAACTGTAACATAAATTTGTAGTACATTAACTGTTGAAATTTGCTAAGTAAAGGGATAAGGGACTCTATTTTATTTAGTATAAATAAAGCTTTTCTCCTTTAATTACACTTTTCTCAAATCACCTAACACTGTTGAGCCTACATTACCATAGTTCCTCGAACAGTTATAAGAATGTCCCTTGATGGAATTTGATAGGTCTATTACACATCTGCAACTCAGCAGGTCCAACTCACATACAAAGGTATTCTAATATTTTCTATAGCTTCTCCATTCACATACAGTAATCTGTGCAAATGCAAGTACCATAGAAAATATTGGTAACTTTGCAATCAAGCATTTGGACCTACTGAGTAGTTACAGTTGATCTGATATAAGCCTTAATGTACTTAGTTGGTAACTTACGAGACCTTATTTGTGACCTAAATGTGTTATGTAGTAACAAAATGATTTATTATAGAAATATGTCTAGTTTAGTATCTTTCTTCTATTAGTGATCTGTGGACAGAAATTCCCACTTAATACCAACTGTACCAGCGCAACAGGTCGCATTGTGGGGGGAAGCGCAACATTCCCAGGGTCTTGGCCTTGGCTGGTGAATATTCGACATAATGGCGAATTGATGTGCGGAGGGGTCCTGTTAGGAGAAAAATGGATTCTTACAGCTGCTCACTGCTTCACTGGGTATGGAAAAGATTTCAGCATTCTCTGCAAGCCAGGACCTAGGGAGAAGACCTATAACCCTTTATAATCCTGCATTGTGATCTTAATGCATATAAGCATTTAGCTCATCAGGTCCCATGCAGATCCTTGTTTCTTTTCTTTTTAGAAACCTTTAGAGGGTCATTTTGACATAAGTAAAGCTATTATACAGATGTAGATGTGGGTATTCAAAATAAAAAGCTACGTTATTCCATTGTTTCAGATGCCTCAAAATGAGTTTAACAGTTTTGAAAATGAGTTTAGTTTGATATTTCATTCTGCAACACACACACACAGCTTAATCTGCTTGTATACTGTACCAAATATTTTTAATGTGCAGAAGAACTGAGCTGTTCATTTCTTTACCTTTTTAATTTCTATTGCTGCTTTAGAAACACTAATGAGCACTACTGGACTGCAGTGACTGGTCAGTATGATCTAAGCAAAGAGGCAGATGGAGAGAATATCTTTCAAGTTAGCAGGATTCTGCCCCATCCAAAGGTATGCACACTGCAGCTGAAAATCATAGGAATGATTCCTTAGTCTAATGGAAGCAAAATAGGTGTTCTGTTCAGTCTAGGATACTAGATTAAAGGACCAGTAAAACTATAAAAAAAAAGTCCCATTTGAATTGGCATGACAGTAATTTAAGTACAGCTCTTGTAAAACAGTTATCTTTTGAAGTTAAATTCATTAATTTTATGGTTTTCTGTCTGTATTTATCTTTAGTGATAGCAGCTATGTTGTATAAGCACCCAGTCCTAATGTTTTCTATGGTGCTTTAGATAAAACATTCAGGAAGAGCTCCAGAAAGCCTAATTTTTAAAGCTTAATAGCTAAATATCATACTTGATAGACACAATGTAGATTTTTGAGAAACACAGATTAGACATACAGTAACTATAAATGCATCTGAGTCATTTCCTGGTATTGCTGTTTTTTTTTAAATGCAATCTGGTTTAAATGAGCATCAATTATATATTTATTTTTTAGTTCAACCAGAAAACATTCAATAATGACCTTGCCCTTTTGGAGCTAACAAGTTCTGTTGCAATTACTCAGAGTGTAAGACCTGTGTGCCTGCCTCCAGTCTTTAAAGATCCAACACCAGGCACTGAGTGTTACATTGCTGGCTGGGGTTCCCACTTTGAAGGTCAGTATATTTGGAAAGAAAAGGCTAGAGCTACATTTACAAGGGATATGTTCACCCCCACCAAAAAAACAACCTAATTGGCAGTTAAACACTCTCAATGTAACTGTTCTGTAATTTTTAATTTTATTTTCATTACTTATATAAATTAGAAGGTAGTCTAATGTGATGGGGTATAAAATAGACAGAATGGGTAGACGACCAAAACAGACAACATTTTTAAAAGTAAGTGGACCCAGAGAAGTCACTGAATGACTGGTTAGAAATGTAGGAAGATAAAGATAGTGCCCATAAAGTGTTGACAGAAGCAAACCAGTCAGTCCAGTAGTTCAAAGAGATGGATCAGTAGTTTGAGAGATTCGGGATCAAGATGATTTTTTTTTTAGCATAGTTGTGAATGGGACATACTTGAAGTAAGAATGGAATATTCCAATTGAACATGAGTCATGGTAGCTAGAAATATATCTTAAATTTAACTTTAACATATCTTAGGCTACTGCGGTGTTCACCTAGTGATTGCCCTTCCCTCAGATTTTTTACATTTTCTTTTTAGACAAGTTACAAATAGAAACAGCAAAAAAAAAAAAAAAGGAAAATTAATTAGGAAATTAGTGTTTAACAAAACTAGGACTTGGCAATACTGCAACGGACTTGATTTCTATGGGAAAAAATATCTATATTCTGATTGGCAATTCTAATTCCCCCATATTCCTGCTAGATAACTGTAGGCCCTATGTATAAAAAAAACTATTTAGACTGGTTTTACCAAACACTTATTTGTCTTTTAACACTATTGTCTGACAGTTTAAAATATTAGGAATGGATCTTGACCAGTCTAGAATTCAATAAAACAATGACAAGTCATGCAAATATGGCATTTTCTCACTCACATTTGGTTCTTTTCTCTAAACAGATGGACCTCTGTCAGATGTGATTATGGAAGCCAGTGTGCCCATTCTGAGTCAAGAAGCCTGCAGAGACACTCTTGGTAGAGACATGCTGACCAGCACTATGTTTTGTGCAGGCTACTTGACTGGTGGAATAGATTCATGTCAGGTAATATCCATGTAGAACTGTCAAGACATAACACAGATTAACAATAAAAGTATGATTAAAGGAGTAGTTAAGAAAATTAATTAAGCAGTTAAATCTCAAAACCACTTATCTAGCAACGTATCATCACGGAACAGAGTATAGGTAATATCAGTACATTGTTTTTAAATATAGGGAAATTCATCATACTGAGGTCTAAAACCCCATAGCACCCAATCAGAGAAGGGCTTTCATTATTCTAGCTTCCCTTATAACAGTGAATGCTAAATGCTGATAGGCTTCTATGGGTTACTAGATAAGCAGTAAATGATGGCCGTGTTACTGAATTCCCTGGATACTTAGCAATGTGTAAAAAAAAATATATATAATTTCTATATCTGTGTGTAATATTTAGATCACCAGAAAAAATAAGCATGTATACTGTGTAGTCTTAATAAAAATCTCAGCTAAAACCTTGTTGTACTTTTGTTTGGCTTTTACAGGGAGACTCTGGAGGTCCCCTCACTTGTCAGAATCCTGACTCCAAACAGTATGTGCTGTATGGAATCACCTCCTGGGGAGATGGCTGTGGAAAACAAGGAAAACCAGGAGTATACACGAGGGTCACAGCATTCACTGACTGGATCAGCCTACATATGGATAGTATGGATTCCCATTATCCTGAACCTATTCAGTAAAGGGCTTTGTTAGTTATTGGAAGATGTTGTAAGAAATAGATTGTATAGATACCAGATAGATAGAGTCTATATAGCATATTACCACATGTGAATTAATGGTTTGTGCTTTGAGCTATGTGTAGTTTTACATTAAGGGAGAAATTTGTTAAGCCCAAAAAGACTCGAGTGGCTGGATTTGAGTCTTTTCGGGCTTAAGTTTGCAAGATTCTCGCGGGACGTGATCTCGCGAGATCCTCCCGCGGGAATTTCGATTTCCAGATTCTGGAAATCGGGTCTTTCCACTGAAAAGTAGCCATAACTTCTATGGCTACGGAAAGTTTTGGTGGAAAGACCCTAT
>JAKJJM010150721.1:0-10174 GCA_021901965.1 Pipa carvalhoi
GGTTTGAATGGGGTCGTCCAATAACAATTAATGAATGGGGGTCACCAAATCACAGGGAACTGTACTAAAGGGGTCGCGACAATAAAAAGGTTGAGAACCACTGCTCTACTGTAATGACAATACCAGTATGGTTTATGGTCTAAGTATAATGAGTAGCTGGAGGGTAGATCAATGTTTCTTGCTGAGTGCTTTGTGGGAACGTCCAGCTCAATACTAAACACTTAATTACCGGCTGCCCTGGAGGCTCACTTGTAAACATACGATGAACCCTGTCCTACCCTGTTTATTCGGCAGTTTAAAGAGGCTGGACAATATGAAGTGCAAAAAAAAACACACACAGAGCAAGAGCTCCAAATAAACTCTTCAGCTCTGCCCCCACTCCTTGCGCACTCTTATCTAAGGTTCAAGGCGCCAGGCGTGGAGGAAAGGACAAAAGTAAGAGTGAAAAATCTGAGAATCGCCAACTGATGGCTAATATTTGACTTGCCAAAAGCAAACTAATAAAAAGCTTTCTTAGCACTGCAACGCTTGTGTTTATCAAAGCCACAGGAAATCAGGTTAGTTAAATGTAATGAAACCTGGTAGCTTAACCCTAGAAGTGCTGCATTCATGAATACTACACTTATTAAACTCCTGGAGCTCCTGTTCTGCTACAATGTCAGGGTATTATGTAGACACCTGTGTGACTGTGGGTCTGCAAAGTGGATTTCATGCACACTGATATTACAAATGTCTCATTCGTTATTTAAAGCCAATACAGTCCGTTAGATTGCACGCTCTTGAGCTCAAGACCGTCTATTATTATCATTATTGTTTCTTTGTTTATGATTTTGTAACTGTGGTTATATCTTGCATGTGGTCTGTACAGCACTGCAGGGGTGTTTTGACAGCTAACTATCTAAATGGCTGATGGCCAAAAAGTTTCTAAAGCTAAAGTCAGATTTTGTAAGTGTATACTTTCATGTTTCATCCACCCCCATCTCTGGTTCACTTTATTTGCAACAGTTGTACATAAGGGGTCACACATACACAGCATTACACGGTGCAACTAAAATTTGGGAACAAGCTGCTATGATTCTCTCTGGTACTGCACCTTTTATAAGGCCCCTTAGTTACTGATTTTATTTTTACACCAAATTGAATTATTGAAATCATTTTTTCCTTGACCACCAATTTATTTTTCAGTAGTAAGAATTTATTTGGGTCCAAAATTAATTTTAAAATATTTTATTGTATATCCCAAAACAACGTTTTTTTTTCCAATATATTTTTTTCTTTTGTTTAAAGGGCTAGGTATAACTATTGCAGCGGGGATTCTATTGATCATGTTGGATATTCTCCATTTTGGCACTAAGTCTGTGGAAAAGAACAGGGCTGGTTTCTTATGTTAAATCTGAAATGAATGGAGGAGAATTCCCAGGTAAGCATTTCTTCTTAAAATAATTATTGTCTAAGGTGAAGTGTACTTGCTAGTACAGAACCAGACTATGGTATATAATGTTATTGATTAGTCATTTTTTCCATTGATCCATAGAAACCACTGATGTTGACCATTTACAAAGGTTGGTATCAGTTGCAGCATAACAGATTTATATACAAATTGCAGATATGCTAATGCAATGATGGTGGGGACTTATGGAGTGATGAAGGACAGTACAAGAGGTCCTCTTATCAGTGAGGTCGATATGGCAGCTACCATCTTGCAGAAGAGTGCAGAAAAGTGGGTTCTCTCTCCTACCAGGGTTTACGGTGTATTGTAGAGTAAAGAGTGGATGGCGTATTGAAAGTGGGTAGGAAAGACCTAGAGATGTTGGGTCATATTTTACACTAATTATTTCAGGTGAAAAAGTACAAAATAAATTCCTCCACAGTGGTATTAAAAATATCCCACCAGTATCCCATCTAGTATAGATGAAAAAAGAAAACTTAGGAAATCAAGTACTTGTGCAGACATGTATCCAAGATTTATTGATGTATGAAACAAGGTTTTGGGTGTATTGTCCTGTTTCTTAGTGCCATGCACTACTAATAGCAGTGCCAGTGCCCTTAAGTATGAGTGAAGCAGATGGTTGTAGGTCTCTGCACGGTGGTCTTCTCAATGTGTGTCCAGGCCAAGAGAATGCTCACAGAGGCAATAAAAAATCACACATGAATTCAGTGCAAGTCAGATTGTATGCAACTGCAGTCATGAAAAGCAATTTTCTTTGGGAGCAGTCACTCCCTCTGCACTCATCTTGAAAACCCCAAGGTGCATGAGAAATTAAGTATCAAATGAGTCAGAATCAGGTGCAGCTATATTATTTACTTCCTACAGTAGGGCACATGAACTGTATAAAAACAGCTAAAGAAAAGTTAAGACCTGGCAGCAAGAAAAATACTGAGCCTGAATCTAACTTGTTACTTACATTAAAGAAAATACAATTGAACACATTCTTTTCTGCCTTTTATAAAGACCTGGTAGGTGGCGTAGAACCTGAGGTGTCTATTTTTGCAGATGAACAGAGAAATACAAGATGAGGTATAGTTTAGGACATAAGTACATACCCTTGGATCCCTAGAACAGTGCAGGTTTTCAGGACATCCAGGCAGCAGTAATAGTGGATCACCTCACAGTATTAGGTTGTTAGAAGCAGTGATATACCGACACCCATCTGTGTTTTCTGCTGCCTGTATATCATTAAACAGCCACTGTTACAGGGTGTAAGGAGCAGGTTTGTGAAACAATAACAAAAGTACCCATGCAGAAACCTGTTCCTAAACAAGCATAGGCCCAGTGCAGCAGCATCACCTACTGCGCTAGAACCCTGGGGGCCAGCAGTAATGGCAGAGAAGCCAGGCCACTTGGATGTTCAGGCCCAGTCAAAACAGTCCCACAAGCTACAAAAGAGAGGTCTGCCCATGAATAAATCAACGCACATGAAAGTTCTATTTCACCACATTTCCATTCTTCACATTTACATCAAATTCCCAATGGCCAATAGTAGAGAAGTTTGAAGCCCTTGAACTGAAACTGGATCTCTGAAACTCCTGGGCATCCTTTGTCATAATCTATAATAAAGATTATAGTCATTATTTTGTGAGATTTTGTGCAAAGCATCTTTTGAAGATTGTCTCTTTTATTCTGGAGATAATTATTTTTGCTCTCTCTACTAATCCTTATTTAAAGACACTCCAGGGCTCAACAAATGGAGAGAGCTGAATGCAATATGCCTGTAATGCTTCTCATGCTCAGGTATGATTTAACCAAGTAGATTTCAGCATGGTGTATTTTGAGAAGAACTTGAATATGTTGTGTCGTGATACATTGAATCTGTGATTTAGTGGAACATTTACATACTCCCAAGGTTTTATTTTCTGTGTATAAGATTCTGATAAACCACAAAGGGATGTGAACAGGGAGGTAAAGTGGATAGATACTACTGTAGGAGGCCCAGCCATCTCAGCAAACAAAGAGGCATCTGCCAGCCAGTCACATGTGGACCTCTGAGTACTAAGAAATGCAACTGATGGCATATTGGACATGAAGCATTGTAACTGGGGAATGTACAGTGTAACTGGCATCTGTAAAAAGTTGGGGGCGCAATTATTTTTTGTTCATTTTTTTTGGGGCCAAATTCTGAACCTTTGTTTTTACCAGATTTTAAAATCTTGTCTTCATATGACTTCTTGTCATTTGGTTGATCACACATGCATTGTGATCATCTAGTGCAACTGTAATCAGATATTAGGATGAGGCTGGGTCCACATGAGCATATGATGCGCAGTGCATCATACGCTCGTGGAACCCAGCCTCAAAACTCTGCGCCGCTCTGCCTCATTGACTTACCTTGTTCCTGGCCGTACACTGGGAAAAATGCGACGGCCAGCGTTCGCGCATGCATGCGCGATATGCTTATCTGTCCGGATCAAGGTAAGTTTGATAGGGCAGAGCAGCGCCACTTTTTTTATTTTCACACAAGCGTATGATGCGCTGCGCATCATACATTTGTGTGAACCCAGCCTAAGGCACCTGGAGTTTTTACTGGTTAGACAAAACCACAATTGTATCACCGAAATAATCATTGCTGAATATGAAATATGAAAATTTGGTGAAGTTGTGAATTGTCACAAATTCACGCATCTGTAAGACAAATCACACTTTGATACATATGCCCTAAGTGTTGTAAACAAAATAAATAAACAAGTACTCATCAATAATAATAATATAATAAAATATTTATTATGCAATAGTCATCATGAAGACATACTAAAAAAATTCTCTAAACACACTGGGCGAAATTTATTAAGCCCATAAAGACTCGATTGGAGTCTTTGCGGGCTTAATCGCGTGAGAATTCTCGCAAGACCATCAGGTGGGATCTTGATTGCGCTTCTCTGCAATCGAGAATTTTCGCCCGAAAGTTTTGTAGCCATAGAACTTATGGCTAGCTTTCGGGCGAAAGATCTCGATTGCGGAGAAGCGCAATTGAGATCCCCGCTTGATGATCTCGCGAGAATTCTCATGCGATTAAGCCCGCAAAGACTCCAATCGAGTCTATACGGGCTTAATAAATTTTGCCCACTATATTTACATATATAGTGCCAATATATTATGCAGTGCTTTCCAGGGAATAACCATTCAGAACAATTCCTAGCTTCTGTGGAGCTTACAATCTAATTTCCAATTTTTGTCAGACTTCAAAGAATTCACAAGTTCTTTAGAGTGTGGAAGGAAATCGAAGCGTCCAGGTAAAATTCACACAAGCTTAGACAGTATATAAACACCCAAATAAAGTTAAACCTTAAAATAATCTGCAGGGGGATGCTAGGGAGGCAAGTTGTCTGCCATCCTCTGAATCAACAAGAGTTTAGAAAAGGTTGAGCTTGATGTAACTATGTAACGCTATATCTATGTAAACTCCCTGGTTACAGAACCAACCAGTTATTGCAACACAGTGTGGACAGTTGTAAGGAAATATCGTTTCTGAAAGTGAACAGTCATTGAGTTTCTAGTCTTGTGTTTATTTTGTTTGATTTTACGGAAAAGGTGAATTGCAGCATAATTTATCATAAAACCCACTTCGCCCCATTTGAATACTTCCCTCCTATGGCTACTGTGTTTTGTTTTTTTTTTAAATGATTTCTGAACGTAGTACTGTTAAAGTGATTTTGATTCCTGATATGGGTCAGTACTTCACGGATCAGAGCAAGTGCTATTTATAGAATAAATGTAAGAGACCAAGTTGTCTGCTGTGTTTTGAATGATATTATATGGCCTGCATATGTGCTGAAATTACCCAATACAGCAGCTGAGGTCTGGTGTTATTCCTTTTTATACAAGTGCTATAAGCTCCGAGAATGCAATGTGACACTACAATTGTAGGAATATCTTAGGTGAAAACTTATCATGTATCGATAGTTCTTTTGACATCTTAGGAAAAGTAAACATGACATGATATTTTACAACTGCTCCAGAGTTGGGTTTATTAAATTGATAAATGTCATCTTCAATGTAGCCTCCTTCATTGTGATTTCTAAACCTACGGTGGAGATGAGTTTTGTGTTTTACCTAGTAAGAGCTACTTGTATAATACTTATGTTGCATCTGCTGTGACACTGATTGTTATGTTCAATATGTCAGCCCACCCTAGCTTAAATGGTTCACATTGGTTGTGATATATTAGATATATTCTGTCTGTATTATAGTTGTATTGCTGAATTGTACAGCACTGCGTAAACTTGCGGCGCTTTATAAATACAATTATGCATACATACACACATATACCATAGCTTTCTAAGCGATGGGCCTGAGCCCTTTTTGAAACGTAGTTATTGAGGTTTAAATTACATATAGAGCCAATGATTTACATCATCCTGTAATATTGTTCACGTGTAACTAAAAGCTATTATTAATTCTCTTTGTGTTAGGTAGGCTTGTGGAAAAAAAACATACTAAATGGAATATCTTCTGTTTCCATGTCAGATGCTCAAAGAGGAGACTGAATAAAAGAATGAAGCTGGGGATAGAAGAACATGGACCTTTCAATCTTTGTCCAAAGCCTGAGAGTTATCGGTGTAAAACGCTCTACTTCTGGTATGTTGTCTTTTTGCCATCACAGTAGCACCGGTGTTTTATTCTGTAAATGCAGCAAATCAAGTGTTTAGTTCAGAGCAATCCCAGGGTCTTCATGCTGCAGCTAGAACCTGCAAGGAAAGAGATCAGTCAGTTTTCTTGAGTAAACCTTTACGATCCGCACAACACCCCAAGTCAAGCATAACACAGTTATGGATGTATTAATAGATAAAAATTAAGATAGGCAGCTCTTGAGATTACATGAATAGACAGGGCCTGCCTTAGGTTACATGGCATCCTTTGTAAATTGGGTCCCCCAAAATATTTAAAAATACACACTACTCCAGAATAAGACACTGCTATAACCATGCAACATCACTTTATGGGGGTTGTACTATAAAGTCCAAATTGTTGTGTAAAGGTGTGAATTCGCCAGCTAAAGACAGTTGCAATAGACTGCTACTGTTGCAGTCGCAATATTATAATGAGAATATTGTCGCAACTTTACAAAGGAAATGTCAAAGCTGGAACTTTAAAAATGGTCGCGGCTTTATAATGGGAGAATTGTCGTGGTCACAACATTATAATGGGAATCTGTTGTTTGAGAATTTGACAGTCGAATTCTCACTTTACAGACTAACCCCCTATATGTCCTTCAACCTGCCTAATATTGCAATGTACTTTTCAGTGCAGCTTAGAAACAACCAGGTACTTTATTTTCTTCTCACTTTTGCACAGGTGCGAGCAGTGACTACTAGTGTCCAAATTCACCACATTCAGATAGTACAAAATCAAGTAGTCGCCAGATATCTCTGCAGTGTGTTTACAAGCAAAGATATGTATGTTACCAGCACAGCCTTGTGTAAAAAGCTAGTAAACTGCAGCGGTTATATAACTAAGGGTTAACAGACCCAGTGCAACATCCGTCTGTTCTCCACCTATAGCGCCAAGTTCCCCCCATCAAACAATAAGTATAACTTACTAAAATCCAGGGGCAGGGGCTGGCCACATACAGAAGCTACAGGAGCAGCTGTCAGGGCAGGGGTCAGGGTACAGTAGCCAGGATCCTGTGGAGGTTCTGGTGCAGTCATGCTGTGACCCCTGTAGGTATGCCCCTGCACTGCAAAGATTCCTGGGAATTCTAATATAATACTGCAAAGCACACAGCTATGGGCAGCTAAGCCCACTATAAATACATTTTATAAATATCTAGTGATTTTTAATAAGCACACATGTCACATGGAGGTCTAAACATAAGTATTATTATAATTAGAAAACTTGCATAAAGGGCCATTTTTGGCCTGCCAATTTAACAGTTGTTGATGACACTTATTAAAAATTCACCATTAAGAAGTTTTCTGCAGGGAATATAAACATAAAGATAAAAAGAAAAACAATTAAAAAAAATAAGTCTCTCTATTTTCAGTGAATGTGAGTAGAATCTCCAAACAAATATTTTCCTAGGGCCGCAGACTATGATGTACCATATAAGGGATGTTCAGAATGCCCACAGTGGGAGAAGAACATGCATATCAGAAAGATACAAGAGGCCACCCCTCAACTTGACAGGGCTCACAAAGAAACAGAATCCCAAGTAAACAAGGGATTTAAAAAGGACTTCATCCAGGTTGCTGAGCAACTAGGATTCTTGGCTAAAACCTGCACTTGAGGCGCGCACGGTTTAATGATCAGGAAACCAACAATCTGCATCATAACAGAGGAAACATATTGCTTCCCTACCATTTTTCTACCAGGGGTTCTCCAATCAGTACTTGCCATGAGCATTATTATAGCTTTGGTTGTAAAACACAGAGATTGATACATGTGATTTGGCTTAAATACATGTTACTTTCTTTCTCCTAGTTTTAGTTTAGGAAACATTTCTGTTTATCCTTTAAATGTATTATAAATGGTTATTACTGGCAAGCTGTGATGTTCACAGAGTTTTGGCATAGGGTTTAACTGTTTTGTAAATACCCTCATGCTATGCCCACAATAACCCAATACACCTCCCAGCCACCAGTCTCCTGTTGATCCCAGTACACCTAACAGCAGGGAAACCACCAGTCTCCTGCTGATACTGCAAAAGTAGACAGTGTAACCAAAGAGGAAAGGAAACAGAAGTGGTCATCTCACACTTTTTCAGATCTAAAAAAGGGGGTACATTTGTCCATGGCCCCATCCAGTTTCCAATAACAGAAGCTAAAGTAGTAAATGTGCTTAAGCAGGCAGATTGGGGGATATACCCAATCAGGAGACCAGAAAAGACCAGATAAATCCCAAATATAAAAACTTGCCCTTCCAGCTGTGATCTCCCCAGGAAAAAAAAACTATTGATGTGTCATGGACTAACCCTTTATTTATTTTGAGGGGTCTGCATGACTGTCCTCTACACTGCATTGATAATGAGTGCTCCTAGGACTCTTCTGGTCTCTTTTCGGGCCAGTTAATTATCACATTGTCTCGAAGATGGGCAGCAACAGTCTTTAAAGTAGACAAATATACACTGTCCAGATAACATTACGCAATAACTACTTCTAATAAAGGATGGCCAGATGACCTTATAGAGACACATTCTTATACAGTAAAGACTATGTAAAATAAAATGATGGCAGTATATATATTTATATATATATATATATATATATAAATATGCCATGAAATGATATATAAATATGGGTTTCCTACTGGTTAAAGAGGGAAATAAACTCCTCTGTGGGGAGGTATTTTAAAGCTAGAAGCTTTAGGCAATTGACTGATTGGATTAAGAGATGAGCTAGGCCTGATTATGATGTACAAGTTAAATAGATATTTGCAGGTCTCTTCTGTCTGCTCCCCAATAAAGCAGTATTACATTTCCCAGATGCTCCCTGTTATAAACTGAATTATCCGTGCATCTAATGTTTTCTTTCTCTTCAAGATGTAAAATAGCAAATTGTTTTCTTTTATAAAGAATAACTAAAAGGTTTAATTTTGTGACCAACTGTCCATGATCGATGTTACTGCAGGTAACTGATTATATAAGCTTCCAATTAGATGTATATATAAAGCTAGCTTGTAATAGCCAATAGGCAGAGTAACTGGTGCAAGTTTGTTTCCTTTCTAAGGCTGTTTCCTCTGGGGCAATATAACCATATCATCAATATTTACAGGTTTGCATTGTAACTTAGAGTTTACATGAATTAATGTTACCTTCATTGTTCTCATATATGTATCTTAGATCAGTCCTTTTCCATAATAAATGTCAACAGCATGTCTAGAACCTGAACTTATTAATGCAATACTAATAATGCCTCTTAAGTGGCAAACAAAATGGCAGCTCGTAAATGAATATGTGCACTTAAAACAGAAGCCAAATGTATGATAAACCCCAGTAAACAGATGATCTTTTATTATTAATCAAACAAGCAGATTTGCTACAATAAAAATCCAGAAGAAAATGCAGAGCATCTGCTGTTACTTTCCAGAGTGGCTAAACCAAGAAGCTATGGATTTCATTTAAAAAAATATGTATTCCACTTTAATATTTCTAATAGAACATAAAAGTATGCACAGCATTATCAGCTCTCTTGTTCATGTAATTGGCTTCCCTTTGTGATATTTAGTTGAAGAGCAAGAGTTCTCCTGGACTCGCACAGACTGAACTGATTAAAGACAATTCTTGCAGTCTTGCTGGAGGCTGGATATTTGCACAGTAATGATTATTAGGTGTGTCAGAGCCCCTTAAGAAACATTATGGAGCAATCTGTCATGATAAAAAGAGACATGAGTTTACATTGCATTTCCAGATCACTAGGCACTTGCACTCATTATACATATCTGGCCGGCACAATGTCCATAAAATATGCATACACTGGAGTTGCATAGTTGTTGGTGGGGCTGTGGCAGGGTCATACTGGTCCATCAGAGTACCAGAGGATCCTCCAGTGGGCCCCAGTAGGAGTGGGCTCAGGCATGATACCAAAAACATGGCGGGTCTTACCCCAGTTTCTAACAGGCTGCCAAGCAATGCTTTATCTAGCTGATTTATCATTTATTATCATAGTTAGTTTTGTTACTGATAACATTTATGAGTAGGAAGTGGGTCCTTGGGAACAGTTTTTTTTCTGGTGGGCCTAAGAT
>JAKJJM010150756.1:0-17545 GCA_021901965.1 Pipa carvalhoi
TAGGGTTCGGCGTTCGGGTTCGGGTTCGGCACGAACGCCGAACCGAACTTCAATATGTTCGGAAATGTTCCCGAACCCAAACTTTTTACTGTTCGACCAACTCTCGTGCAGAGCATAGTGTACCTTTAAGCACGGAGCGGCAAATCCAAGCACTAGAAGCATCCAGGCAGGAACTGAAACAGACCTGAAGATATTCTGGCAGATTGGGCTGAAAAGTTGACCCTTGATGAGTCTGAAACAAAGTTGTAGACAAGCAGGACTCTGAGAAGGCATAGAAGCAGTTCAAAACAGTGTAACATCAAACTGAAGCTTAGACAACATAGGAGCAGACATTAATGCTAATGCACTTCCATAAAGCATGCACACCATTAGTGGCTCCAGATTGGTTACTGCTACCTAGCGCTTGCCAACAATTAGAAGCTGGCAGGACACAAACTCATTTTTATTATTCTAGCTTACCAATACCATTGAATGCTAACTGCTGGTGGATAGCTGTGGGTTAGGTTCACAACTGAACAGCTTGCTTTGATTCAACAGAGCAGGTTGTAACAATATTACAATTTTAATATGTTTCTAAAAGTGAGCTCTGGGCAAAGGTTTCTCCAGAACAGAATAATAGCAGTATACATATAAATATGTCTGCAACAGTAAGATAAAAAGACTGCCATTTACTATGGGGGCTAAAAAAAACATTGTTTTTTTTTCTTTCAATCCATTGCTTCTGTGTGTAGCTATTGAACCTTCCAAAGGTCCTATATATTACATTTAATATATTTAACCTCACTAGTTAAAGGGTTATAGGGATGTTGAAAGGTCCCATGTAACAACATTTTTGTAATGTGTCTGTAGTTGTACCTATGCCTGCACAAGATGGTAGCATGGGTCCCTGTGTTTAATTCATTAAACCTCTCAGCCACAACACAGGGATTAGGGGAAAGGGGTTATATGTAAACCTTAGCTGAATTATTTTGGGTGTTTTTAACTTGGTTTTGGCTAGCCAATAGCATAAGTATCACAGAATTCATCTTGCTGCTGATTGAAACCTTTAGCGGTAACCTTGTAGGATCATAATAGTAAAAGATGAGGTCACACTAGCTGTTTTTCAGCTAAACTGGAAAAATAGTATCCATTGTTTCCTGTGGGATAATCTACACAGGCTGTTGTGTATTGCACCATAGACAATAATGAGCCTAATTGAAAACAACTAGTGTGACCCCAGCCTTAGAAGGTACAAAAATCTTTAATTGTCTACCATTTTACACTCCTCGCAGTAAGGAAACAAATTAGGTATTCAGACTAGTCATCTGAAATTTGCATTTGATAATACATTTTGCTGAAATCTGTTGTCCAGGCCTGCTTAAAACCTTTATTTTCTGTGGATTTTTTTTAACTATTTAAATTGAAGCAAAATAGACCAATAAGAGACATTTTCCAGTTTGCTATACTTTTCGATTCCTTTTTCCATAGGGTTGAAAAAAATGTTATCGATAAATATTGATGAGTTGAAAGCTGCAGTTTTCCATTTATGTTAACTCTCAAAGGTTATGTAAAAGCAGTTATAAATCAAGGGTCAAATGTGTCTTCTTAACCCTTAGTATTTACCCTTTAAGTATATGTCAAGCATTATTTTTGCTTAAACTTCTCCTACCTACTCATTTTAATTTCTTGTGGCATCCCCAGCAACACAGGACATAGCCATGCCCCCTCCACCAACATAGCCATGCCCCCCACCTACATAGCCCGCCCCCTCCACCTCCCTGCTTTTCCCCGACCGTGTCATAACAGATGCAGTCGGAGTGATAGGGACTGCACATGCCTAGAGCTATCTAGCCACTCAGCTATTGGCTCTATAGCTCTGGGCATGCACAGTCACATTCACTCTGATTACATCTGCTATAAGACAGTTGAGAAAAACAAGGAGGCAGAGGGGGCATGGATATGTCCTTTGCTGCCGGGGATGCCATGAGTGACATTAAAATGAATAGGTAGGAGAAATTTAAGCAAAAAATAATGCCTGCCACATACTTAAAGTGTAAAAACTAAGAATTAAGACACATTTAACCCTTGATTTATTACTGCCTTTACATACCCTTTAATTTAATATTGATATCAAAATCCATTTTTGAGGGAAAAACTACTTTGACTGTGTCTAAGTGGCAGAACAGGCAATATTGATTTATACCAGCCTCAGGCAGGCAAACAGTTTTGGGTGATAAAATTTGCTTTGAACTGCTTTTTAATTAGGCAAAAATTGTGAAAATCAAAAAACAAATGCCGTTTCTCTTGACTTTTAGAAATAACCCCTATAGTAAGCATAGCAACAGTCTTTCACTTTGTTTTATTGTCATGGCCCATAATATGTAACAGACACATTTTTTTAAAAATAAAAGCTGTAAAAAAGTAGGCTGTGGTTTTAAAAGTTAGTGCAGCTCTGCTTTACTGATTATGTTCACTAAACATTAATATTTACAATATTGGTAATGTCCTCTATAGTAATAAATATTTAATAGCATTTTCCCAGTCTCTAATACATGATTTCCACAAAATGGTATTATTTCAGTAAAATATTTTCTGGCTCATTGAAAAAAATTATCAGGCACCACCATGGAAAGTAAATTACAAACAGATTGTTACTAATATCATATTATATATTAATAAGAACATGGTAAGATGGAAAGCCTCTTATGACTTCTCAGGAAGCATTATTTTTGTTTAGGCATCCTAATATAAAAATCATTGTGTAAAATGTTCCATGAATCCTTAGATTTTAATTTCTCAGAAGTTTTTGTTTTTTACTGTTGTTTTTGTTAATATGTACCTTTAACCTTTTCCTGTAATTAAAACTTGGCTACCCTTTAATTGAAGCCTGATATTTACATATTAAATATGTAGGTGTTTTTATTTTTATTTGTTTTGCTTATTTAAGGTGCAAGCTAAGTTATGTTTGTTCATTTTACTACATTTTAATTATTTTTCAATATCATAAGCGTACTCATATTTATTACGATTTAAAAGAACTTGAAGTAGGATGTTTATTATAATTAATATGACGCATAGCACTGATGAAGGGAAATTATAGCCAAAGTGTAACATTGTATAAACCTTGATTCTGCCTGAATAAATGGTTTAAAAAAAACCTAAGCTGATCTGAAGAAACTTTCTGGAGTCTGTAACCAGTTTATGTTTCATTACCAAGTATATCAAGCAATATAAAAGTATAAAGAAAAGTATTGCAAGATAGATGGAGATCTTCAAAGTAGAGTCTGATTTTCCCACCTCCCCCTGAAAAAAGGTCTATACAATTATGTCCTATATGGTTATTATTTATATGCCATTGTCTTTATTTAATTATACTATCGTGTCGTGTATGTTGATTTTACTTATATTATTGTTATTGATGTTTCTGACAACCCACATCACTATTTACAGGAGTGACTGTTAAATGGCAGTTTTCCTTTACCTATATTCCAGAGGGAATATATGTTTATTTCCATCAACTGCTTGCAGTGCTCGAGGATATACACACAGAGCCATTTGTTTTAGAGTATTTTTCAATATCTCCCAGTTACTGAAAGTCCCAAGGTCATTTCATGTTAAAACCCACTAACATACACTAAAGTACTTAATTTTAAAGAAAAAAAAGCAGATTTTTGAGAATTAGAAAACAGAAGAGAGCTTTGGTTGGTATTGTATTTATATAGCGCTGATATATTAGGCAGCACTTTACAGTAAGTAAATCATTCACTTCAGTCCCTGCCCCATAGAGCTTACAATCTAGTTTCAGTCACACACACACACAGATGTATGTTTTTGGATTGTGGAAGGAAACCCACACAGGTGCAGGGAGAACATAAAAACTCCATGCAGATAAAGTCCATGGTGGAATTGAACCCAGAACCTCAGTGCTGTGCAGTGTTAACCGTTGAGCCACCGCACTGCCCTAATTTCTATTTAACGATCTAATCACCAGAACTGGAAAAGTCCCCATTGATTTCTTATAGGCCAGTCTACTCACTCATTCCAAATGACCAAAAATATAATCAACCATTTAGAGCTCTTATTGTGTAAATTAACTCTTATTTTTGATATGTATTATTAACTAAGGCTCTGTCCTTGGCCCCCTATTGTTCTTTTCTCTACACACATCTCTACCACTACCTCAGACTGGCAAAACCCATTATTTCCTATGGAGTTGGTCCTGTCACTTAACCAAAGTCCAAAATATTTTCTCATTGAAAAAGTATATTGATATCGATTTGTAATGAAATAGGGAACCCCACTGAAAACCACTGCAAAGCGTGCTCCTGTTAACTGTTCAGTTTTTTTATTGATCCTTTCTACATCTAAAACTACAGGTAAATAAAAACTGACATGGTTGAAATGGTCTTAGTAAATATGCCAAATTATGTATGCATTCATTTGGGGCAGTTTGATTAGATTCCTTTTCTTTGTTTTGTTGCTACTGTTCCCTAATTTTAGCTTGATTGCATGAGAAATGGAGAAAAACACACACATTTGGATTCATTTGCACAGCTATATATCGGCCACTTTGAAAAGTATCCTTATAGTAGCTGATTAATGCTGTTGATATTGGCCCATTTTCAATATCCCAGCATTCCCCCAGTTTAACTGATAACTTTCTTAAGATGGGGACAGACAATGGTTATGCTAGAGAGATCTCTTCTGTAAATATTTAACAAGTGGCATAACATTAAGTGCCAAAGTGGAGCCTTTTAAATTCTGATATCTCTTTTTCCTACATTAAAGTGTAGGAATATTTTAGTAAGTCAATGCCAGCTAGAAAATAGTTCAAAATGTTCCACTTTTAAACTAAAAGAAGTTTCAGAGAAAATCAACATGCAATTTTTTATTTTTCCTAAGGTAACATGGTGACACAGAGTCTTCTCATTGATGGTGCCTGCTTGAGTTTGCATGCTTTCGTTGGGTTTGAACACATACCATCAGTAAAGTATATATTTGTGGTAGTCGAATTAGATTGCAAGCTTCGCTAGAGCATAGACTGAGTATTTATGCTCTCTGTAAATTATTGTTGAAGTTATATGGATAAACATGCAAATATTATTTATCTTAACTCTTTATCCCACAAGTTATTTCTATATGCAGCATGGATGGAACATGTCTATAAAGTAGTCTTTATTGTCTATAACAGAGCTTGGAGAAGTTATAGATAGTTTTCTTTCCTGAGACCCTTTCAGCACTGTGGTATTCCTAGATAAGAGTTCTTGTCCAAGGTCAAATTCCAAATGACCAAGATAGGAAATAATAAGGCTAGAAAAGTTCCATTATACTAAGTTTTAAATATCTATTAAGAGGAATCACACTCCTAAATGAAGATTTTTATCATAACAAAACTTCATTTAGACTTTTACCCCTTTATGTAAGTGCATCTTAAGCCACATTTCCCATGCTAAACAACTTCAGTACATTATAATTTTTAAACTTTAATTGCTTAAAGTCATTATTAACTATAAATATATTATGTTCTTGTGTCATTGCATGCATCCCTGTGGTTTGAAGATAATCTACTTATATGTGTAAAGTAACAGTAAGAATTGCTATTCTTAGGGGAAACTGTATAGTATAATATACTTTGGGAGATTCATAAAAAATTGTAAGGGGAATTTTGTAACCTTGAATGAAATTGATTTTGCCTTGGAATGGATCAGGGCCCAGTAAACAGCAACTGTCAAGGAATGATGACAATCATGCTTTTGCCCGAAAAGAATACTTTTTGTAGTTTTCCACACTTTCATGTGCCTTCATCTGGCAGATTACAACTGTTATTTATAATCTTTTATACCAAAGGGGACTTTAACTATCAAAGACACATCACTTTTGTTGTTTTCTGTTCACAAAAGTTCATTACTCTGGTTTATATCATGGCTACCCATTTCCACTTCTGATCCAGAAGCCTTGGTGTGAAGAGCTCTGTGGAGCATATTAAAATAGCCTAATTTATCTTTTTTAATCAGTTCTTTGAGTTAGGCACCACACTACACTACTTCAAAGGCAAGCATATCATTGTCTGTATATTTAAGATCCTTTTGAGGTATTCTATTAATTACCTCTTAAATTAATTGACTAGAGGGGCAATCAGGTTCAGTAACAATCCCTGCTCTTCAAAATATATATCTTTTACAAGCAGCAAGACAAAGGGCCTCATTGACTAAAGTCTGAATAGCTGTGTAAAGCTCTGAATTCACATCTATTCGTCACTTCCCCATATTTGCTTTGTGTGTGTGCAGGTGCCTCAACTATTGACTAAGTGGAGTTTGTTGAAGGAGCAAATGCGACTAGGTGTACTGCTCTGAATTCACCTGTTTGACTTTGTCACTTCAGAGTGGTGAATTGCAGGTTGATGGCAGGGCTGCGGTGTGGTATAAGGCAACTATTCATTGAAAATTGACAATGATGACAGCGACTAAATTAGTCTACTACTTAACATGAATTAGGGACAAAGTGACATAGAAACAGTTGTATTATTCACTTATATACAGTTAGTGGGATATGGTGAGGATGATGTCACTGCACTTTACTGGGGGAATTCATATAACTCTGCATGTCTTCACATCCAACTACTATTCGACTGACTTTGCCACACTACGCATGCGACTGTGTCCATAGGAGACCGCCTGACAAATTCCAACTATTTTGCCAATGCGACTCAAATTGTAGTGTGGTGAATTAGACAGGTGAATTTATCCTTTTGTCAATAAGGCCCAAAGTATTTGCATGAAAACAGAACAAGTTTCTTGCAACATATTTTAAAACTTTACTGAAACCCTGTACTATAATACTAATTCCAATAGTGATACCAGAAAACCCAAACAAACATAAAAGCTTGCTTTTAGCTAACTGCTGAAAATGGAAAAAATTAAAAAATAGCTACAGTAGATCTTTCTTCCCATTTTAGATGTTTTTCAATAGGACAAATGTGATTTATTGTAAGCTCTCTTCACTTCCCTACAGTAATAATATCAATTAGCACAGCCTCCACTGGTATAGTGTATATTCCTTTATATTTTCTTCAGTATAAAAGCTAATTTGGGGGAACACTAATTCACAGTAGTAGCCTTGCTTCACTGGTTTTTAACATTCCAATTCGCATTGCAGAATAAATCTAGGAATGAATGATGCTCATGATGTACACAATGCAATGACTTTTTCACCACAGTGGTTTTTTTATAGGGATGGACAACTGGCCTCTATTGCCAATTTTTTTTTTTAAAAAAGATCAGCTTTTCATTTATCAAGGGGAAACAGATACAGGTTAAACTAACCAAGCAAAACAAGAAATGTAACCTGAGATACTAACTGTATGAAAAAATTGCAACTTTATTGTTGTTTTTCCAAGTTCTGCTAAAGTCACACCAAAAAAAAAGAAAATAAACAGTTTCAGGATAATTTTATATTAGGATGAGTTCTGAAATATGAGATAAATGATGTCTTGTGACATTAATCCATGTTGACAGAAGTGCTAAGCCTTCTAACTTGACATGGTGTTAGCCTAGCATTTTACAATGCAAAGGGATAACTAAATTAAAGTGATATGAGACGCACAGAAACAGAAAAAAATTGGATAAGAGATATAAACAGCAGGGTGACTTTTATTATGAATGTCTATATTAACAAAGATTCCACATTCACAGATCTCCTCTGGGAAATATACTTTCAACTCTAATAGTGGTTGAGATCTTTCTGGGTTATTTATATGCTAATGATACTGGTGGATCCCTGCAGACATTCAAATAGAAATTCCCAGGACCATAGTCCTTAATTTATGATCGATTCTACTGTACAATAATGTTATTTTCATATTTAGATATATGAGCACTGTCTATTACTGATTACATATACAAATATAAAAATATATAAACTTCGGGTTTCTATTACAGCTATCTACAACCAATTTTATGTATGTGTTTTTAATGTGACGCATTAGTCTAATATTTTATATTTACTGGGAAATGTTGATATGTTTTTATATTAATAAGCCAACACCCCCTTACTCTTCATTAGCAGCCTTACATTGGAAGAAGGCATTTTAATTGTGATCAGTTTTGATTTTCTGTTAAACTTTACAAACTTCATAAATAAAATAGTGAATTCATTATTGTTATGGAGAGAATAAGCAATGGTAAATTTATTGAATGAGAGCTTTTCTTGTTTAATATAATTGCCTGGTATTGACATAGTAATTTAGTAATTTGCGTTGGAAAAAATTATCCAACCAGCAGCTACTACCCTTCTATTACAAACCTGTGCAATTTATGTTTTCAAATTACAAAATTTTCCAAAGGAAAGCAATCTCCCAAAAGTTGCTGGCAATCTGCCTCCAAGGGAAAACACTTCTTACATACCTACTACTATCAGTAGCCTTTTAGTTGATGGTGTTCAAGGTATGTCCAGTCCCTGCCATGACTTCTACCTTTAGGCAGGGCACTAAACAGCCTCTCTGCCTTTACTATAAAAAAAAAAAAAAATGTTTCAGTTGCAAGCAGAATCTTTTCTCTTTTAGGCAAAAGGGATGCCTAATTGTCCTTTTGGGATATTTTTTTTTTTAATGGAGTGAATAACACTCTCTGTATACATTTATTAAGCAATCATACCCATACCCCCCTTAACCATCTTTACTCAATTGTAAACAAACCTGTCTTCATTACTATAGTTTCCCATACCTTGTTTTGTTTGATTGTCTCTTCTCTGTAAATCCTTCAGTGCCATATTATCCGTTTAATGAACTGAAAGGCCAAACTACACTAAATAAATGTTACTTGCAGAAAAACAAGTCTTGAAAAAATAAGGAATAATAATCAAATGAACCTAAGCCTGTTTACATTAACACCTTCAGAATTTTTTTAGGTAAGTGAAGAAACCTAGAAAGGCCGTCTTTCTTTATTTTTATGAGACTCACTGTGCTACCCTTTATGTACCTTACACTTCTCAACATATGTGATACAAAGTACCACTATTTCATATGCTTGACAACTAAACAGCTTACTTTTATTCTACAGAGTAGATTCTTACAATATAACAGTCTTTATATGTTAAAATGCTATATATATATATATATATATATATTATATATACATGTGTGTGTATGTATGTATAATTTTATTTATAAAGCACCACAAATTTATGCAGCGCTGTACAACTCAGCAATACAAACATAAGACAGACATGGGAAAAGTGCATTATACAATACAAGCGAGTAACTTACAAGCATAAAAAACACTTTAAGTGCCAGGTTATGATTGACACAAGAGGTTGGAGGTCCCTTCCCCACAGAGCTTACAATCTAATTGTATTCTAAGTGTATTGAAGCAATGGCTTGTTTATGGCCTTATAAGCAGATAGTTTTTGTAACTTTAACCGCAAAAAAAGTTATACAACTTTTTGTGCTTTCCGAAGTGAGAATTTACCTTCTAATATGGGTCTTAGTAGTCCCTAGAAAGCCTGATCCCTTTGTCACAACTACTGTGACCCTTTGCTGATCTGGTGGCAGGAAGGGGTGGTACTGCGAGGGCCCTGGTACTGATCCTGAACCAGGGCAGGGGGATCTGCTGAACTCAGCAGTATCTCACTTTATGACCGAGGTACAAAAATTCAGTGCCATAGTTAAGGGTAATGGCAAACAAGGCATTTTCAGGCTTATGCTTGTGATGTTTATCACAGGGGCCAGACATCAGATACTGGGAAGGGGGAGTGGGACTTGGAGATAAGGATCTCGGACCGTGAGACAGGACACAAAAAAAATCTGTGACACTTGAGTCAAATGATATATCGCTGCTCTGAAAAGATTTGGGCAACTGTTAACTCCATGTAAAAACAATATACACGTAACCCATAACGTTAAACGTTGTACAGTCTTACAAATATCCATTTCCTTGCACAGAGAGTGAAATTTCAGTACACTTACAATGTATTTCCTGTTTCACACTATAAGCACACAACACTCATAAATTCAAGCAAGGTGGTCAGCTGTTGGCAGAGGTACAAAATCTGAAATGAGTTACAGTGAGTAAAATAAAGAAGTTCAGCCAGAAAATGCTGTCACGTGCTCACTGCTTGCTACAGCTGCTGTCAGGGGGTCTAGGAGTGCTTAAAATGTTCTAAACTGAGTCTACTGCAAATATGGATCTTATTAGAAAGAGAGTCTAAGCGTGTAATATCAGTCTATCTTGAAAATATTTAAACATTCAGGTACTCAAGGTTCCTGTACATGGAAAAATATGAATGCTGAAGGGTAGGTCAAGTGAAATAGAATAGAAGAGAAGTTGAAGAGGGACGTGTCCTCTTTATGATCCCTAGTGCAGATATAATTGATTGAAACAAATAAGTAAAGAACAGACTGTTTTTAATAGTAACCACCTGTTGTGGAAGACTTGTTTTAAAATAAACTGAGGTGAAAGAGTTTAAGAAGAAATTTTAAGTTGGCAGATGGCCCTTATTGCTGTGCTACGTTCTGACACCACCATTATCTTTTAATAGTTCCTACCAACTGTGAAAGGGAAACTAAAACAAAATTGTTTTTAATATTTAGCCCAAAACAAACATTGCTCTATTTAAATGATACTCTTTTTTTGTTATAAGTCTTAATACTATGATATCCACACTCTTCTGTGGGATCAGACCCTCTACAGACTATATATTTAGTAAACCTTGGAGCAGGGCAGCTGCTTAGAAGGTAAAGAGTAGCTGTATGTATATAAACGTGTGTACATTATTAGTACTAATAATAACAAAAAAGGCACCAAAGAAAGTATTAACGCAGAAAACATAACCTCAGGGCTTACAAAATAACAGGAGCAATAAAAAAATAATGAATAGAAGCCAGTCTTACTAACTGTGAAAAGACTGACATTTTATCCACTGCTGTATACACAGGATATGTTCTTCTATGTGGATTTATTCATGGGCATCAACCAGCACAAAACACTGGTTCTTTCATCAAGAACACATCAGGGGAGTAGAAAGTGAATGTCTGAGTTTGATGGGGCCACAAGCTGTCTATTTTATTCATTTTCCTTGTATACTTTAATTAACAATCTTATTTTATCAGAGCCATTCTCTATTGACTGTCATTCTCCACACTTCTGCAGTATTAGTCCTATGTAGAAGGGAATTGCACCAGAACTAGGAACAGGCAGCATATGGCGCTGCCCTGCTGGTCATATCCATCCCTTCACCTGCTCTCCTCAGCAGTCTCTCCCCATCAATTCCCTCGGCACTGTTGTCAACAATGCAGCATACAATGGCTTTATTCATATTTACATTGGTGACTTTAGATTGGGCAAATTTACACAGAATTAGGATGAGAGACTTTATGCAGATTTAGCGTGGCTTATTTATCCGAGCAGTCACCCATTCCAATTCTGTGTAAAATCGCCATTATAAATACGCATAATGTTGCTGATTTATTGTCCAATATTATCTCATGTATATTAATAGCATCACGTATTGCTGAAAGCATAGGAAATAGTAATAACACATATATAATAACTGGTATTGACGCCAGTATTGTCTAACTTTAAATGAATGGAGAAACTAGCCTTCCAAGTTTCCTCTGTCACAAGAGCTTCCAGGGAAGGAAAGCACTTTCTAGGGGTGCACAATGGGGTGGGGACTGCTGGTGAGGGGATGCATTTCACCTAGGGCACCATTAAATCTTGTTCCATACTAAATTACTTTATTATATTAAATAATCTGCAGGAAAGCCTGATGTTTTCGAGCCAAATACATTTTCCTAACTTTTTTGGGGTTCAACACAAAGTGAATTTTGTACTGCACTCTTATGTAAGCTAACACTGCTTACTTCCTACTATTGCATCTTACTTGGAGGACAGGGTTCCTGATGGTGACACCTTTTCAAGTATGACTGTATTCAATTTAATAACAGCTCAGTTAGTGGAAGATACTAAAATTTGTAGACCCCTCAGGAAATCACCTCGCCATTCTAGCAGCGGTCGTTGTTCCCTTCGCAGTGTGGGTTAAACGCATTTACAGCATGGTTTGTGTTAGCAGGGTGGTGCCTCTGGCAAGAATTGAACCGAAAGCCAGCTGCCTGTTTTACCACTACTCCATTAAGCTTTAGTTTATGAACCTGTGTTTTTATGTGTGTGCTGTCCTTGGTGCTGATCTATCGCTGCACACTTTAGTGGTTTGCTCAGGTGCTTCCTGTCTGTCATTATTCAGGCTTATAGATATGAGGTCATTTCCTCCAGTCTTTGCCCAAGTTGGGGCCAGATTCTCCATCATCCGTAGCCCTGCGGAAATGCCTTTGCGAAGGCATTTCCCGCGAAGTGCATGAGGCGCGCCACTGTTCGCCTGTTCTTGAAGTGCATGAAGCACGTCCGTAACTATTTCAGTGGCGCGCCTCATGCACTTCATGCAAATGCCTTCGCAAAGGCATTTCCGCAGGGCTACGGACGATGGAGAATCTGGCTCTAAGTCTTCCTATTGTGAAGTTCTGCTGAAGCTTTTGTTTACTATTTTTTTTTGTGTTACTGAGCTTGGCTCATTCTGACTTCGTTGTTTTCAGGAATCCCTGTCTTTTGCCTTTGTCTGACTACGTTTTTTTGCTTTCTTGGTTTTCCTGATCTGGCTCTCCTGACTTCACCCCTGCTGTTTCACTGGTACCTTGGATTGTTTCTTGAACACTCCTGTTAGGTTACTTCGGTGCCCTAGTGTTTCTGCAGCAAAAAGTCCTGGGCCCTAAAAGGGCATCAGTGAATACCAGAACATTGGGTTTTCCATCCCAACTAGTTGTGCTGCTGGTTCCACCTTGGGCCCAGTTTCTGGTATTACCCTTACAAGATCTCAAGAATGCTCCCGTTACACAAACACAAACCCTGCTCTTAGTACAATATTTGTGTAGGATAGTGAAAGTATTAAGTACTTCACTCTCCTAAGTAAGAGTTAATTAAATATACAGAGAATACATTTAATGTATTTTTAAAGTAATTACTGGGTGAGATCCCAGAGATAATATAAACTGATGTTTTGGAGGGAGAAGAACCCTATAAGCAGAGTGAGTTAGCAGAGCCCCAGTAAAAGATCACTTCAGAAGTCCTAGTTAGCCCTAGTTATAAAGGTTAGCTTAACCCCATCAAGGAGTGCAGTGGGTATAGGATTCCCAGGTGTCCCTGATGGAATGTAGGGCACCTAGACCCAGGACTGCACAGTGACAGGGACTAAGGGTGGAAGTTCTCTAAGTCTGGAGACTGGAGTGTACCCATGGAGTGAGAAGGCACCCTGGTTGAGTTTACAAAGTGTAAATAAATGGTTCATGTTTGAGTAAAGAACTTCTGGCACATATCACTGAATTTAAAGTTACAGGCATTACTCCTATTTCCTATCACTACTCCTATACTGTTTTGTGCAACGATTCATGTGACCTATACAAAGTGTGCTTAAAATAGCATTACATTTGGAAATGTATTTCCTCTCCCACTATGGTAACATACTGAGCAATGTCTGCTTATAAAGGTTTAGAACTAGTACAACACAGGTCTCCCAAAAATTTACCTTGATCAGAGGTGATTTATGATACCACTGTGCTGCTTCTGATAAATCGCTGGGCAATGAGATGCATTGTCATGTGACCCAAAGTAATTTCAAGCTGGGTTGTCATCCAAATGCAAACCAGCAGAAAATCAGCTCTATTACAGTATGGATCTGCTCTTCTCCCTTAAATAGGTGCTAAAATCACAGGCTAACAACAGAATAGGCGTAAGGCCCCTATAATAAAACTAAATATTGCCCGCCTATTCTAAGACCCTCCCCACTCCCAACTTGCATATGGGGTGACAGGTCTGAAACTGGACTCCCCCTATTAAATATTGTGGGTGGGAGTCCTTTATTGTGTCCCCAAAATCTGCAAAACCAAATGCAGTAAAATTAAATTTTTTATGTACCTTTTATGTCATCTTCCCTTCAGATCCATGAACCTTGTTGAGTTCATATTTTCTGCAAAGCCCTTGATCCTTATTCCCTACAATGTATTCTCCCATAATCCAAGTAGGACTAGATTCATTGTGCATGATTGGCACTGGGGCCCCCTGTCCCCACAACACAGTACAGAGGTGGCAGTGGTGGCGGTTGGGTCCCCTGGAGCATTGGGCCTGGTTGCCACAGTGACTGCAGTGACCCCAGTGCCCTACAGTGCAGCAGTTAAAAAGGTGCAAAACAGTGTAGCATGTGCAGCAAGTTTTAAACTCCTTTCTACCCCCAACCCTCCCTTTCCCCATGCTATGCTGCCCCCCATTCATACTGTGCTAACCCAACTCTCCTTTTCCACATGATGTGCTGCACCCCATCCCATACTGTGCAACCCTCCCTTTCCCCATACTGTGCTGCCCAAGCCCCCTATCCCCATACTGTTCAGCTGTACTCACCTGTCCCCCTCTCTTCCCTTACTCCATTCTGTGCAGATACTTTCCTGTCTTCCCCCTCCTTTCCACTCTAACATACTGTTCAGCTCGACTCACCTCTCCCATATTGTGCAGGACATCCTGTCCTCCTGCTTCCGCCTCCCCTCCCCCTCCTTCTCCCCCATACTGTGCACATATTCCTCCCTTTCCCCATACTGGAGGCAGGACAAAATCATCTGAAGTCTCACCTGGAGTAGTGATAGGACCCCGTCCTGACTGCTCTGTGTCAATCCTCTCCCTAGCACTTCTTCCTACCTCACTGTCACTTCCTGTGAGCCAATATGCTCACAGGAAGTGACAGGAAATAAGGCCAGTACTGGGGGAGAAGCTGCTTGTGGAATCAGCTTGAAGCGCTGTCCCAACTCTACTTTATTTAACATTGCTGTTGTCTACAACAGTGTTAAATAGAGCAGTCAGGACAGCGCGTCAAGCTGCTTCCACATAAATAATAAGATGGGCTGTGGGAATGGGCCCCCTAAGAGCCTGGAGCCCTGGGCGGCCGACCTTTTCGGACCTATTATAACCCACCACTGGTCCCAAATGTACATGTACCATTGCAGATTGGTAAACTGTAGTCATCAGGGGGAGTTACAAGCATTATATTGGAATGACTTGCCAAATATAGCAGATTAAGGGCCTCCTTAAAAATAATAAGCTTTGACTGTAGTTCCTTAATTTCCCAATTTAAAGCAATTAAACTGTCATTATATTTCTCAAGCAGTTGTGCATTCATTTCCGTAGAACATTTAAGCACTGCATTCCATTTAATCATAAGCTGTCAGGTGTTTTTGCAAATGCTGTGGCTTTTTAATTTGTAAGCCCCATGGGGTTTGTGCTGAACTGCCAAATAATTCTTTTAGACTGTCCACATTCCACCATAAGTGTAACTCTTCCGATAGATTGTTAGGAATGTTTTAACTGTAACTAGTTGTTTAAATTATAGGAAATGTGTCAAAAGTGAAATATGTGAATCGCCATGGTTCATGGTATATTAACTACAAACAATGGACGTCTTTCGTTCTTGTTTTCTTTATAATATGGGTTTTTTACTCTTTTCACTCATACTACATTCACTAGTCCCAGCTTGACCCCACAGAAAATCATCCCTATTATATGATACAAATATTATGGCTTAAAGAGATATTATCATCCCCAAAGCTTTGATTTTTAAATAATTCAATTTCATTTTTGGTGCATCTATAAAAGCAGCCCCTGGAGCAGGCAGATCCCCTGCTATAGTGTAAGGAACTATTGACTGGGCTAGGAACTGCAAGGAAGGAGTAGGTGGGGTTTACAGGAAAAAGGTTGTGTGGGCTAACAGGAAGTGGGAGGTGCCTGGAGTCGCAGAAGGTTTGTGGAGGTGCACACCTAATTTTCTTTCACAGGTAGTGGTGCAAAATTCTTGGATGTGCGGCAACACATCACCATAAATGCAACCAGTATAGCTTTGTAAACCTGCACTGATCATCAATTAAAAATGTAAAATACCTTATCCTATAGGTGCCTGGTCATTTTGCACTGGAACTGGGTAAGCAGTATCCCTCCCTTCCAACCTTGATGTATATGTATTTGATTCTAATGTTTATTGTGTATTAAAATATATAAAAAAGAGGAAAATTCTTATCAATTCTTATGGTTGTTAAAGAAGTACTTGTTTGAAGGAAAATGTAAATATCTTGTATTGTTTATGAGATTGTTCCTTAGTCAAAACAGTCTCTCTTTTGTTGCAGCACTGGCCTTCCGGAATTGGGAATGCTTGCCCTGAAGGTGTTATCTGGAGGAGATAGTATTATTTATATAATGTTGGCTCCAGGTCCCAGGAGTGGTTGGTTATTGGCTGCCCTGCTACTACTTGCCACCATTCTCATGGGTAGAGTGTCCGGCATGGTGGGGCAGTCAGGTGGTGAATCCTTGGCCAGGGTCCCAGGATTGGTGGTTAGTGGCTGCCCTTTGGTGGGGCAACCATTGGAAAATGTTTTAAATGGGGCAAGCATTCTGATGTGTTAATATTGTAATGGATGCATAACTTCAAAGAAGTTATTTGGTCTGTAAAAATTGGTTTGAATAATAAAAAAGCTGTGACCTTTTTAACCCCATCTCTCGTGTCCTGGTGTTCTTGGGTGATTTGGAGGGGGGAAGAGAGGTTAAAATAGGTTTAATTAACTGGTGGTTCTAATCCTGGAGCAATGTTGGTGCTGCACCAGTCAACATTAAACATCACTTATCTACTTTTTTGCACCAGCAAAAACCTTTTTCTTAGAGATGTAGGGCCTCATTGTCAAAAATCCAAATAGTCCTGTAGACGTCTGAATTCACATCTATTCGCCACTTCCCCATGTTTGCATATTGACTAAACTTTGCAAAGTGGCGAATACGTGACCAATTCGGGCAACTACAATAGTCATGATCTTACGGAGCTCTTCGCATCACTTTATGTGTGCATGCACAGGTCCAAATGCAATAAAAAATGATTACTTACTGAGTAGGATTAACTGCCAGGAAAGTATCGTCACAAATAAAACTTGTCCTAATGTCTTAATCAATCTAATTTAAACCCACACAGGCGCCTTAGCAAAAGCCCAACAACTGTACTGAGGTGAGAAGGCCTTATTACAGACAATCCAGTGACTGTTTCTCACATTTATAATCCTAAACTACATTTAAATCTAAAGAAGAAGCAAAGATTGTGGCTTGCAGTAAGAGAGTCAAAATACTATTTTAAACAACGAGTAACACAAAAAAAAATTGTCATCTGAATTGATACAGCAATGTCCCTAATGCATTCATTGTAATAATGGGATCTGTGCCATTGACTTAATGATTTGTATTGCTTTTTGTTTTTCTTCTCTTTGCTCATTGCATCCATCTTTTATCTATTTAGTCTCCCTGTGGCCTTTTATAAATATGTATTATCTGATATTCTTTACTACAGAGTAGGCGTTTATTTTCTTACCAGATAAAAGTTGGATGCAACCCGCAAAGATGAAAAACAAACGCAAAACAATAAAATCAAGATTTTAACTTCTAAGATCACAAAAACTACATAGAAAAACTTGCCATGCCAATACAAATGATATGTCTTTTTTTTTTTT
>JAKJJM010150812.1:0-12229 GCA_021901965.1 Pipa carvalhoi
CGTAGCCATTTTAATTAATGGCTACGGATTGGTACAAATACCCGATTTCCATATTATGGAAATCGAGAAACACCGATTTCCATAATATGGAAATCAGGACTGCCTTTTTAAGCCCGAAAAGACTCCGGTGGAGTCTTTTCGTTCTTAATAAATACTGCCCAAGGACTGGAGCAGCTGTGGTGGAGGTGAAACTAAGAGACAGGGTAGAAGGCATGCCCCTCATTACCTGTTTTAGTTTTGCTGCCACAGATTTTAACCTTGTTTGTACACTGGAACAGTATATTGCTTCCCTGTTAATCTCTGGCAAGGAAATCAGTCAGGTACAGCCAGCAGGATTAGAGAAAGAGAGTCTGGCTGGCTGGCAGAGACAATGAGAAAAGCACACACAAAACCACTCAGGCCAACTTCTGAGTACAGTGTTGCATGAGGTGACACAAATTTGCTTCCATGTAAAATCCCAAACCCTCCCCAGTTAAATGTCAACATTGCCAATAAGACATAACTATAGGGCACCCAGCAGCAAAATTTCCACACAAAACATGGTCATTGCCAGCACACACATGCACATCCCTGTCAGCCATAGCCATCTTCAATGTGGAAATATGTGTCACAGAGCTGCTGAGCAGGGAGCACCCAATCTACACAACCCTTAAAGGGGTCTGCAGAGAACAGCAAATCTCTGAAGGAAGAGATAGGGTATAGCAGAACAGGAAGAGGAGTGAGGCAATAACTGGAGGGTTTCTATCTGTGGATCCATTGTTCCTGCTCTGGTACAATTACTGCCCCCTGAGGTTGTATTACAGCTGTGTGCAGCTGGAGGGTGGCTGCATGAAGTCTCACTCGTTCCTGAATTTGGTAACTACTTGTACAGAAGAATCCATGAATATGCAACAATAATAATAAAATTGGCTTTTAAAAGTACTTGCTGTGTTTGTTGTTGTTTTGTTTTTTATACTTGTTTTTTTTTTCTGCCCCTTAGTCTTATAACTCACACTTCTATATGAATCATAGCATGTGAAACAATTTCTGTTAGGAAATAAATAGTCTATTATATTGCCTTTGCCTTTTGGTCTCTTTTTGTTCCAGCAAGGAGCATGAATGCAAATGCAAAGAAATATTGTCATCTGAAGCTTCTGCATCCCTTAAAATTTCCATAAATCAATATGTGAAAGTAAAGTGCACCCATGGCCTGGGAAGGAGAATGCTGTAAGATGCAGTAAGGTCTAGTGACAAATGACTTCCCAATCACAACCTCTGGAAGCAGGAAGGGGGGAGAACAGATGATGCAATTAGCAGTAAAAAGTCATTATGCAAGGAAAGCATTTACAGACAAACAAACGAAGCTGCTGAAATGTTTAATGTCCTTCATCAAAATCAGTATGCTGCACAAGATAAATGCAGATTTCTAAGAGCGGCTTCATTATTTAAATGATGTCATAAGGTGACCTTGCACAATGTAATACAATTCACAAACAAGTATGTCATGTTTTACATTTATGGACCATGATTCATTTTCTTTGTGTTCCATGGGGCTCAGATACTTCTTCAAAAGCGCGGTAACCTGTAGCAACCAATCAGCAATTATCTTTCAGTGGAAGCTATATGTTTAACTATGGCTTGTTAGTAGCCATGGCTTACTACTTCTGCACCTCTCTTGACATGTGGGCTACAAACTTTGTGGATCTAAGCATGGATGGGGGAGGGCTGTTAGTGGTTGCCAGAGACCCTTGCCATCATTTTATTTTAGTTTTAATGGATAAGGTCCAGATGTGTGTGGGGTCTGCATACAGCACTGATAAGGTAACTAAGCAGCAATTAAAAAATCATTACGATTCTATCATCCCTTAAAAGGATTGTAGCAGAATGTTAAAAGGGATTCTGGTTCCCCATGGCTTTCTGTCTGCAGTCCTCTCATCTATATTTGCCCCTATCTACATGGTTTCATATTACTTCTGTGCAGTGATGTACAATCTACCCTACTGCTGAACTGCAATTCCCAGCAATGACGAACTGAAGCAGGTGGGCACAGGGTGGACATTTATCCTTTCATGGATTATTTTTCTGTAAAGCCACCCTCCCTTCCACCCATCTCTAGGCACGGCCAAAGGAGACAGACAGAGATACACAGAGAAAGAGAGGAAAAGCAGATAGAGCAGTCCCCTCCTTCAACTGTCATCCAAGGGGATTGGGAGGGGTTGCCTTTCCTTTCACACACTGTAAATCTCCAGAACAAATCACTCTAAACCAAGAAATCGAGATCCCAGGGACAAGGAAGGGCTGTAATTAAAGCTGTTTGAGATCATTAGCAGCCGGCTACATCTCACACGATGATCCTTATTACAAGCCATGATTAGTTTCGCTGGATATCACAGCAGGCTGGGAGGTTGGATAGGTTGGGGATGTGTATATAACCTTTCCCCCAAAGCCAGGGTTTCTCTGTTTTCCCTATCTGCTGTGCATGTGCAAGGACGTGGCTGGGGACATCTTGGCATGAGTATGAAACAATACTCCAGTGAACAGCTAGGCATACAGTGTTAAGTGAAATTCAGGGTTAAATCCTCCCATTCTAAACAATCAACAGTAACCCTAAAAAGATGGTTGTTACCATATTGAAGCAAATGCACCATTCATCTCAAGTGCAAGGAGTCAATTTCCTCCCCCCCCACACAAGCCCTGCAATAAGCATTGGAAAGTGGCTTCCTGCTGAGAGGTACATTGTCAGTAGTAAGGAGACACAGACATGCACATGTGGAAACGCCTTTCTCCATTTCTTTGTAGCCTGCTCATGCCTATTAAACATGGCATTGCCTTAGAAACCTGTGTTTAACCCTTTGTTGCTCTGTGAGTCTTTTCCATGGTCCCCCTTGCAGTGAAAAGTAAAATGAAACCATTTGAGACTTGCAGGGTCCCTCACTAACATATTAATGTGATTTCTGCTCTGCTCTGGTCTGGTGTGTTTTAGTTAAATAATTTTGATTGTAAGCTCTACGGGGCAGGGACCTCCATCTTCTTGTTTCAATCATGGCCTGGCACTTGGAGTGATGTATTTTCTTGATTATATGCTTGTAATTTACTTCACTTGTTCTTTGTTACGGACTTCCCTTGTCTGTATTATAATTGTATTGTTGTATTGTACAGCGCTGCATTACCCTGTGGCGCTTTATAAATAAAATTATACATGCATACATACATACATACATCTGGTGACCTACCAGCCAGCACCAGATAGCTTCCCTTCCTTTCAGTACCATGGACAGCTCTGCTGACCTGCTGCTTATTCCCTCCCAGTACAGACTGCATGCATAGAGGAAGCCTGTGCTAGGAGAGAGGGGTGGGCTGCTGCTGGGGCAGCTGTACTGAGAGATATATGTTTGCTGCACAGTGGGACTACACATAAAGGTGTATAATCCTGTAATTAATTATTGGAAAATGATATAAGGGAAAAAGCACCGTCCCTATGATTTACCAAAGCAGTGCGCACATCTTGTGTCGTTCCCAATAGCCCCCATTCCTGTCATTAAATTCCTTTTCATGTGCTGCATCTCATTTGGACTGTACTATTAAGACAAAAGGGGGTGGGCTTTGCTTCAGATTGTTCCCAATTCAAACTGCATCGTTCCATCTCACCTCCAAGCCCTATTGGTCGATCAATATTTAATGCTTAGAGATTGAAGCTCCAAATGAGTCATATCAGGGGACCACTGGAGCCAATCTGCTTCAGCATAGGTCTGCTAATTATTCATGGGCTCCTGCCTCTTGCTCTTCCTTTGCACAGCCCCACTCTGCTGACTCAGTGCCTTATTCAGTCTTTTCTCCCTTCTCCACTGCTGTAGCTGATTCCTCTGAATTCACAGCCTTCTAAGCATCTCACCACAGCACCATGGCTAAGACAGCAATAGGTAAGAAGTGCAATCTGATTGCCTTTAGCAGCACAGTCTACTTTGTTTCATATGCTGGATTCCAATTCATTCTTTTGCTTTGATCGAAAGGTATTTTTCAGGCTCCAGATCTAAAATCTCTACTTGCATAACCCCCTTTTACAGACAGATGAATCATGTCAGATCCTTTCTAATATGTATATTTACCAGCATACATCTCATATTCATTAACATCTGCAATCATTCCTAATATTCCTTTTTTTTTTTTTTTGTAAATTCTCCTTGCACTGGATTTGCAATGTATAATAATATTTAAAAAAAAAATGAAATGCTGTTCCTTAAATAAGTCTAATAATGCTTGCTTCTTTAAAATGTTATATTAATCCTAAGATGTATTGTACTGGTGAGCAGGACACACCCAATGCATTGATTTGCAATCTTAAATTGCAATTGAAATAATATTTTGAATCCCCCCATCCATATGTGCTGTTCTATATTGTTAGATTACATATGGTACTGATTTAAAGGGAAACCTTTCCTTGTGACATTGGGCGTGATACCATTGGGGACATACACAGTGCAGTATACAGTGCCTATACCTCTATATGTAGCTCACTACAGCACAATGCAGACAGACCCCACCCTGTTTCCTGTCTTTTTGTTCCCAGCCAGCTCAGTATCTGCTATCTTCTCTAGCTCCAATGGTACCCTATAAGAATCCATTCAACCCCTTTTTAGATCTTCTTTTACATATTTTGCTCACCCATTTTTTCTGATGTTTTTTTTTCTCTAATCACGTGTTTTAATCAGAATGAATCAACATTGCTTTTTTAGCTGATTGTATCATTTTTTTAAACACAGCTTCTGTGCCTTCATTTATTTGATTCGAATAAATATCACTCTAAATATAAAAAAATGGGGATTGTTTTATTTATCAATAAATCAAATCACTTTAATAGCCACCATTCGGTCCACTTACCATTCCTATATCTCCAGTTTATATTCTATGCAATTGTTTGCTTTGTTTTGTGACATATTTGACTTAGATCATCGAGGTGATTATAAAAACTGTCATTTATTTGCCATTTTATTTATTTATTTATTTGACATTGCAGTAATGCACTAGATGAAAATCTGTTAACATAGAACATTGTCAAAGGTTTTCAAAAAAAAGGTTAGTTACTGGAAACTGATGTTTAAAAAGAAATCACTGTTTGTTTAAATTTGTACTTAGGTGCTTAGTTTCTTTAAAACAAATAAATCATGTTAAGGAGAGCTATTGCGCCTCTTTCATAAACAGATGCCATCCCTCTGGATAATATTTTGACAAGTCTCAGTGGAACCCATAAAATCAGTAATTATCAATATGAATAATGCTGTTTTGAGACGTATGTATATATTAAGGGAAACTTGATCTATGGGAGTTTGGCCAGCCCTGCAGTGCTGGATATAGGATCCCCACCCTATTGCAGCAAACTGGTAATCTGTATTGATAATTTGTACTCAAGGAAGGACTGATGACTGCAGAAGGCCAAAGCTTTAGAGGTGTAAATGAACAGACATTTTTTTATTTGATTAATGGATTCATGTTTACTGAATCATAAATGTGTCATCATATTGTTTCAAATCACTGAAATGATGGTTAATGTTCAGGCACTTTATGTCAGCTAATTAGATCATGGCTGCCAACTCTGGATTTTCTGTACTAAAGGGAAACAATGAAGAGATTAGTAAGAATAAGTAAATTGTAAAAAAAAAAAAAAATAAAAGAGATTTTCTGCTGGAATGGAATCAGACCTTTTATTTTATTTAGCCTTACTGTAATACTCAGTAATTAGGGGGTCCGTCTTTTAAAACTCCTTACTACTTTTTAAATAAAAATGAATGTTTTTAAAAAATATTTTATTTAAAACGTCATGATCCAATATGTACGCTTCATTGTTTCTACACTTGATCAGAATTAAAAATGAATACCGTCATGGCCACTGGTTTATATTACTGGCATATAAGTATAGCATTTGATGAGCATATCTGCTGTTGAAATTCCATGGATTTTACAAAAGTTGGATTACCGTTTTTGTCTTTGATGGGGTAACTTGGTGATCTTCCTCAGCAACACATGGAAGAACTGGGTAAACTGCTGCCACCTTGTGATTATTGGAAAAGCAGCCCTCTATATGGTATGCATGGTTTTTATTGAAGCCGTGCTTGTCTGAGATCTGTAGAAGACAGAAAAATGAATGAAACAGAGGGATTACATCTTAGCTGTATACCGAAAGAAGATTCTGCATGCTATGATGTTCAATCCTGCGTTTTCTTCATTTGGATGAAAGTGCACCTGCTGATTGACTTAGTACTGACCAGAAAGCAGCAATTGTATTATTGTGTGTCATTGGATATTTAAAGATTGTGGATAGGTGCAACATTAAAAATTTCTGAGGATGCAGACCATGCCTTTACCCAAAGGTGGCATCTAGGCAGGCCTTTACTCCCATCAAAGAATAAACATTGTATTACTGTCACATGAAGTGATGAAGCATTCATTGCCATGCCACACCCCTGCAAACAATCAAACATGATTCAGCTGTTATTGATCATTTATTGTTTTATTTCAATAGAGTTTTTTTTTTATTTTCTGTAGATTTTATTTGGGATATCAGTACAAATTAATCCGTAGTTATTTTCTTCAAATATTTGAATTTTCCTCCTTGATCTATTCTTCAGTACACAAAAAAATTGGTGAATTAGAATGGGCTGAACATGAAGGTTATTTTCTTACCTACTAAAGTGAAAAGAAATAGCATTTTAAGAAGGGCTTTGTTTCTCTTTATTTCCCATTAGAATTTAAAAGAAGATAATGATATGTTGCCATATTAATTCTCTGAGAAACGCAATAAAGAATGTTAGCCCTTGGGCTCAGACAGTGTTCCTTAATAGGCAGTTATTGAAAAGGTAGAATGCTTGCTTGCTTTCTGAGCAGTGTTCTAATTATAACTATTTAATTTATAACAAACTCATACAAGGTGGTGCAACTGTTCCATAACAGACAGATAATATATTTTTATGAGTCCTTAATTGGCCAGTATCAAACATTATTTTAAAAAGCGTGGCAATTAAAAGAGATATAAGTGCATTATTAAAATTTAGACACCCCCTGTATGTAATCAGGATCTTTACAGATCCAAATAAACAAAAATAAAATGTACACGGTAGATTTTGCCATTATGTATTATACTGTCTAAGGAAATATACATTAATTATACTCTGCACTCTACTGCACTAAAAGGCATCACCATGAAACCAGATGCATTAATGGGGTGCTTTAAAACTTTGTGAAAATGTGACAGTTCACACTTAAACTGCGTTGTTCATTACTGATGAATTTGATATTACAATTTCTAAACCACCTAGATGTAGGGTAGAATTTCTCCACCCTTTGTGCAATTGTCTGTGGGCGTTTCCATGGCTCCCTCTGCTGAAAAAAAAAAACCCTGTTTTGGTTTTCTTTGCCAGATTATCGCTGTAAATGTGTATCTCTCTGCTACACTTTGTTCACAAAAGACTCTCCATACGTCTGTCAGTGTAATTGTTAACGGAAAACAGTAAATAAAGGTCCTAAAATTAGAAAACAAACTCACTGCACTCCTCTTGTAAATTAGGGCTCTTTATATCCTCTGTTGGCCTAGTTTACATTTAAACAAGATATTTCATTGGTCATATTCTGTCAGAGTTGGACTGTTTATGTCTATTCAGTAATTCGGCACAGATAACAGTTAAAAAGAAAACAATTTGTCATACATTGTGAATGTAGCTTCCTGATCTGATCAAAATCATTTGGTTGATTTACGTTTTCACCTGAAATCCAGTAGATGTTTTGGGGTATTTGGTATTGTATTTATGAAACTACCTGGCTAAATTCTAATAATAATAATGTATAGAAAAATAAGTAGGAATTAAATTTGCCTCCAATCTATTGACTGACTAAATAATTTAATAAATATGATCATAATCAATACCAGAAGCACGTACCATTTATTACCAAAAAATAAATGAAAAAGTCTCTTGGTAAATCAGTCATTAACTAATCAGTAAGTATACTACAGTACAGGTATATTAATATAAGTAAAAAAAGGCTTGGCCATCATCTATCCATTTAAACACCAATAACATCAGACATTAGTCCCTGTTCAACCATATTCTTTAGCTCCTACATGTGGAATTATGTGGAATCATGTATTGGATACTTAGACAACAATATTATTTTTATTTTCTACTCTTTTGGAAGATGTATTTAATTGAGCCAGTTGGGGCCTAGCAGTTCCAAGGCCCCAGTGTGATTGGATCCCTGTAGTTACTTCCTTGACTGGACTTGTTCCTCTTCTTGGTTTGTGTGTACTTGAATAAATTGCCTGATTAAAGTTTGACACTGGACCGTGCAATAAAACTATAGTTATTGCACAACACTGGAACTGTTGTTTTATCACTGATACATATAAGGTATTTAAGGACTGGACATTTTGTAGTAGGACAGACCATGGAATGCAGTAACCCATCAAATAAAGTAAAGAACTATTGCACTGGGAGAACCCAACACACCATAGCAATTGATGTAAGTGGGCAAGTTGAGACAGACATAATGCCTGTACCATTCTATATGAACCTAAAGACCATTAAATGTAATCTAAAAGTTCCCAATAACCAGGATTCAAAATGTCCTTAGTGGACTGCTGAGCACTATTCTGCAATCGTAATAATTTTGTAAAAACAACAAAGACGGTTTCCTTACCCTATTCTATGCTGGTAGGAGCCCCTTAGTACTTAATTAATGCATTCTTTACTGAAAGTGCAGACAAATTGTGGAATTCCCTACTAAAGGAGGTGATGATGAGTGGTTTTTTGGTTAGTTTTAAGAATGGGTAGAATGTCTTTCTAGCAAGGAATGGAACTTTATTTATAGATAAATGAATCTAGTAGTGATTGATTCTGCAACATTAGGTCAGATTGCCAACAATGGGATTGGGAAGGATTTTTTTTATCTGCAAAGCTAAACTGGCTCCTGGCCTGCATGAAGATTTTTTTCTTCTTCCCCTGGATCAACATGGAGTAGGCTGTCTATTGCCAAATCCTTTAGTGGTTGATGGCTCTAAATGCACATAGGGTGGGGCTGTAAGGGCTAATCCCGATTCCTTTGTGCTTTTTTCCCCTGCCACCTGTTTAGAAAAAAAGCAGGGTTTTTCAACATGACTGACAATCCACAAATTACTGAATTGTGAGAAGGTAAAATCCTTTTAAACTGACACTTGAGACATTGAAGAATAAGCAGGGAGGCAGACTGCAGTGGAATGAGAGTGGCTTGGTGCTGAGCTGAACAGGAGCCAGGCAGAGTAGCAGATGGAGAGATCTTTACTGGAGAATCTTTAAAGCATGAAAATGTCCCAGAGCCCTTATACTCATCTTCCAAGCCAGTACAGAGAAGAAAGAGGCTTATTTTTTTTTTACTAAAGAACAAATAATACTAAAAATATAAAAATTCCCAATTGAATTGGCATGACAGTTATTCAAATGTAAATGCTATCTTTGAAGTTAAATTCATGAATTGTATTGCTTTCTGTCTGTTTTATCATTACTGAACACAGCCATGTTTTTTAACAGACCTCGCCCATTTCCATTGTTTCCTATGGTGCTTTAGATAATACATATTTAGGAAGTGTGTCCTAAAGCAAATTTTTTAAAGCTAAATAGTTAAATATCTTACTTTCTAGACGCAATTGAGAATTTTGAGAATCACAGACTGATTATATAGTAACTATAAATGTATTTGAGGCATCTTCACTTTTTTTGGTTTTACTGTCCTTTTAAAGAAAATGAAAACTAACAATAAATGAATAATGAATATATAAAAAAAATTCACAACACAATAGAAAATTGCTCAGCAGAGCACAAATAATCATGTAAGCCTAGGTGTAGGGGAATATTCAGAGAATTACAGATTTCTATCCCCAGACTCCTGTGCTTTTAGTCTGCTCCTCTCATTTACAACCGTCAGTTCTTAGAAAAAATCTCATTTCTTATTTATCCTCCCTTGCCTGTTCTCTGTCTCCATCTCTAATTTATGGAGCATATTTATCAAGGGACAAATGCTTTTTACCATCTTTTGCCACTTTTTCATTTTTAGTTATTATTGTAGATTTTTAGTTATTGCAGAGTTTTCACTTTTTTTTCATTTCTAGAAAATATCATATTTTTGTTTAAAAATGCGCACACATATTTGGCTCAAGTCGTGAATATGTATGTGTCTAAAGTTGAATGAAAAATGCCAGTTGTGGGTATTTGTTTATGTAACAGAGGAACAATGTCTGCAAAGACAAAGTGATAGGAAAAGATAAAACTTATTAGGACTTTCCCTTTAAAGAAAACATCTCATAAACTATTATTTATTAGTTAGTGACATGTCAAGGAAAAAGACTTTTTTTACTGTTATTGTTCCTTCAGTGTATTTTAGAGGAAAGCTGTTTGCCATTGCCAACACATTCTGGTATTGCCATTGCCAACACATGCTGGTATTGCCATTGCCAACACATGCTGGTATTGCCATTGCCAACACATGCTGGTATTGCCATTGCCAACACATGATCAAAACCTGTATTTTTTATTTTACATTTTTCTGAATTCACCCTTTACAATTTTCAGTAAAATTTGTAGAAAATATGATTCACATGTTGTTATATACCCCTATAAGTGAGTGCTAAGAAAAGGGAGCACATTTACTTAATGGCCTACATCCAGCCAACTGAAACAATGTGTTTTACTCTAATTTTTAAGCGCATTTAACACAATTTATGCTTTTCCTGATTTCATTCGAACTGAACAATGTGAAATTTCCTTTATTTAAAATGTATCTTATGTTATACATCAAAGTCTTTCTCATTGTCATTGTTTCTGGGTTGTGAGACTGTTCTGCTAAAGGTCTAGTAACACCCAAAAAAATAAAAATTCCTATTTGGATTGGCATGGCAGTTACTCATATACAGTACCTGTAAAATGTTATCTTTGAAGTTGAAATCATGAAGTTCATTTCTTTAAGTCTGTTTTTATCTTTACTGATGTCAGACATGTTTTTAAACAGACCTCGCCCATTCCCATTGTCTTACATGGAGCTTTAGATAATAAATATTCAGGAAGTTTGCCTAAAAGCCCAATTTTTAAAACTAAATAGCTAAACATTATACTTCATAGACACAATTCAAAATTTCTGGAAGCACAGGTTGAATATATAGTAACTATAAATGCATTTCAGATATTTTCATTTTTTAGCGTTGCTCTTCTTTTACAGCCAGTGACTAAACTGTTAATACATAATACTCTAAGTGATAAGGCTACCTTTCAGGGAGAAAAAATATATAGAGATATCGTCTAGAAATGGCAAACCCTTTGTTTCAGTTATTTCGAAGAGTTCTAGAACATTTCAATAAGATAAATTATTAAGTCATACACCCCTCTCATTTGTATCAGCTTCTTATTTTAAATGGAAATTACAGATCTCTGGAAACAGAATGTTATTGTTTATCTCAAAAGTAATGTTTTTAAACAACTGGAATCAGCAAATGTAGGTTCCAAAATGGATATAAAAAAAATCTAGCATTGTTGTGTGGCTGGGCGTGACAGATACATTTCTTTCATAGATTGTAAGCTCTTGCAGGCAGGGCCCTCATTCCAAATGTTTCTCGATGCCTTGTTATAGTAAAAAAAAAAATTTTAATATGTCATATTGTGTGTACATCATACACTGTGCACTGTATGATATGTCACTTTATGAATAAATAATAATAATAACATTTGGCTTGAAAGTAGTGTGATACCTAGTAAATAGATTAGAGCAGAAAATTCATGCTTTTATATTTTGAAGAGGTTATATTGAATTTGTTAGGATCTCAATGGCAAATGCTTTCCTTCATACTCTTAATAAGATTACCTCCTTTGTAAGATTCAGCATTCCTGTCAGATTCACGTCGCACAAACTGTATATAAAAAAATTGTTTTCATCAAGGCAGCTTAAAGAGCCCTTACAGAATTAATATGCACAGTGCCTCTCATGCATGCAAAGGCAGGTAACAAATAACAAGTGCAATGCTATTTTATGCTTATGCACTTGTTACTCTCCTAGCTGTTTATGTAATTCTTCCTCCTATCTAGATTGTAAGCTTTATGGAGCAGGGACCTCCATCCTCTTGTTTCAGTCATGGCCTGGCACTTAGAGTGATGTATTTTCTTGATTATATGCTTGTAATTTACTTCACTTATTCTTTGTTAAGCACTTTTCCCTTGTCTGTATTATAATTGTATTGTTGGAT
>JAKJJM010150881.1:0-11158 GCA_021901965.1 Pipa carvalhoi
CGAAATTTCGAATGAAACTCGAAATTAGTAAATCGAAAATGCCATTTTCTAATTATTTCAATCGAAAATGGCATTTTCGATTTTAATAAATTTCGCCCTAAATGTCAAATATACTTAAAGTTTTCTAATGCAATTGGTTTGCAGAACTATGTTTAAGTCATCGGAATGCTTAACTATTGCACATAAACTAATGCAACTGTCTTTCCAAACCCCTTATTTGAAAATTGGAATTATGGTATTTCTCATCTGAGAAAAACTAATAAAGATATTTTTATTCACAATACATTGTATGCTCTTAGCAGTTGTGGGACACCACAGCACTTTATTTAGCATGTTGTGTGCACTGCTCTATTTTACTGGGCATTAACTAATTGTAATGAAACCTACCTCCTCCCCTCCCGTAAATTTGCTCCCAGGTTTGTTGGTCCCTTCCCTATTCAGCAGATCCTCAATCCGGTTTCTGTGAAACTTTCTTTGCCTCCAAATCTCCAAATCCCTAATTCTTTTCACGTTTCACTTTTGAAACCTGCAATATCCAATCATTTTTCTTCCTCGAGTGTTCCTCCTGGCTCTATCTTGGTTGATGGCCAAGAAGAATTTGAGATTCAAAGGATACTTGACTCCCGTTTCCTCCATAGGAAGCTCCAGTACCTGGTTCATTGGAAAGGTTACGGTCCTGAAGAACGCTCCTGGGTCGAAGCTTCTGAAGTTCATGCTCCCAGACTAGTCCGCAACTTCCACACTTGTTTTTCCCCTTAGACCTGGTGGGTCCCCGGAGGTGACCCCTCAAGGGGGGGGGGTACTGTAATGAAACCTACCTCCTCTCGCAGCCCGCGGCGTCCTCCTCCGTCGCACTCCTCCACCCGCTATTGAGACAGGCGCCGGCTCTCCTCCTCCGCTTTATCCCCGCTCCCTCACGCGATGACTTCAGTGCGACGCTGCGTCACGTGCGCGCTCCTGATTAAGGGCACCTATTTAAAGGGGCCTCGCTCCCTATTCGGCACCCGTTTATAGAATTCATTTCTGTGGGTTTGTCTGTTCCTCAGCATTTATTATAGTCTTTCTGTGTATGACCTGGCCTGTTTTCTGACTTCAATTGTACTCCGCCAGCCCTGACCCCTTGCCAGTTTATTGTTTCCCCTTTTCCGCCTGCCCCGACTCTGCACTGCATTCTGACTACCGTTATTCCAGAACATCCGTGCTATCAGTCCTAGGGGCCGCGACCTGGGCTCCTCCGCAGCTAAACCCTAACCTCCTTGCGGGGGCTATAGGAGAAGACCAGGAGGTGTCTTAGATTCCACGCCCTAGGTTCTGTCCATTTCACACGTCCTCCAGCTGCTGTCGCTACTCCTCCTCTCCTCGTGCCCGTCGGTTTATCCTGACACTAATGTAGCACTGCACTATGCTGAATAGGTCTCTTTTGTACTGTATATTGGTATATTTTGCAGGGGATTGTTGCATTTGTTTAAAGTTGGATTAATTCACTGACACCAAAAAGTATTGTATACATCTTTATTTGACCTTTTCAATTTAATTTCTGCTTTAGTTACAAAACTGAAAAATGAAAAATTGCGTGTGCTATACTGCATTTGCTGTACATATAGGAAATGTTTGACTTTCATATGCCCAAAAGGTGGCATTCCTACTTCCATTTTACAGGTTGTCATTAGTTGTACTGATTAGAATATTCAGTGTACTTGTAGCAAATTGGACAGAAACAATTCAAAGTCCAATCAGATGGCAGCAAATGGACCTTGCAGAGTCAAAGGAGCTGATCTTACAGGTGTAAAATGGAATTTATTATAGGCATCTATACATAAATTATGAATATAAATAATTTTGCATTGTAAGTAAGAACTTAGAGCTGTCAGAAATAACATTGTTTGTACAAATTGTGTTCCTTAATGTTAATAAGGTTTTAGTATCCTTGTAAGAGCCCAGTAAATATTGGGATGATTATACATAAATACACATACTGGTACAAATGAATGTATGGTACCTTTGCTCACCTTCTTTCCTCCAGTGTGGTGCAGCCACCCAGTCTGTGCCTAGCTACATAACAGAATAGGCAAAATGAACTGCAGAGGTGCTCGCACAAAATGAGCTGCAGAGGTGCTCGCACAAAATGAGCTGCAGAGGTGCTTGCACAAAATGAACTGCAGAGGTGCTCGCACAAATTATTTAGCCACTGTAATGAGTATATATAATGTCTTGGTAGAGGTGCCCCTTTTCTTTAAAGTGAGAACAGTTGTGTACAGGTCCGAATATGCATCCATTCGCCACTTGTCCAACACTGCATGAGGAATGACTAAGGCGCATGGTGGATATTATAATATAAATATTAAGAAACATTTGGAAAATAGAATCAGAGTAGAACATGAATAGTAAGGAAACCTGGCATTAATCGGTTTTAGGATAAAATGCTCTTTTTGTGAATTTTGATTTTTAAAAGCATGTGGTTGGGAAAGTATTAAAATAAAATGAAAGATGTGGACTTGATATATATGTAATGTAAGGTTTAAATTATTTATAATAAAAGACTAAAACAATTTATAATGTGTAATAAAGTATTGAAAAGAATATCTAGTTTACTTCTGGAAAAGGTCAGTACTTTTTTTGTTTTTCCATAATATTTTTATTTATTGTAAGTATTTATAGTGCGTCAACATCTTTGGCAGCACTTTACAGAGATTAACCATTCACTTCTTGCCCCTGCGGAGCTGACAGTCTAGTTTCCCTACACAATCACACACAGGTAGACAGATACATGCTAAGGTTTATATCCAAGGCACAGGCTACAGCATAAGATAGATTATATTTTTTCACAGAAGGTGCTATTTCCCTGCACAGTATCATTTAGCCTACAGCAGGCACACTAGGCACGGTTTAAGGTCAGGAAAAAAAGATTAGGGCCACTGCCACTACCTGAGTCCTGGACTGGGAAATGCTACCCTGGCACATAGTTTGAAACATCTAACATGTAAACTGTGCTCCCAAGTCAGGAGATGGCAGTGGCACATCGGGATACAAGTGGCATGGTCATGCCACCTAAGCATTCAAATTCCTGTGTGCCAGTCCCATCTTATGGGCTCCTTACTGCAGTTGCAGGTGTTTTCCTCCTGTCTCCCTTGGCTCCTCTCTGCTAAAAAAAGCGCCCATTTTAGAAGCGCATTTTAGCTGATAGCTAACTCACACCTTTTAGATGAGCTAACACTAAGAAGGTTACCTAACTCAGTAAGTTGACAATATATTTACTAATTTAGGTTAGTTTCCCACTGTTAGCTCATCTCACAATACTTTGTTGGACTTATTAATTGGAGGAATGAAAGAGACTGAAGAGAATCAAAGAAAGTAATGCTATAACTTATTCCCAGATTCCGAAGTGTAGGCAGGGCTTTACAATTAGACTTTATTTTAGGGATACCACCCTAAAAAAATAAGAGATGTTCACATACTTTTTTAGGCCACCTACCGGTGTTTGGGGGGTTCTGAAGGGAAGTTATAGACTGACTTATGTCCCCTTAGAAAAGTAGCATGGCACTTTTCTAAAAAACCTCCCAATCTTTATATATCCCCACATACATACACACACACACACTACTGGACAGGACAGGGGAAACAAAATGGTCCTTTGGACAACCTCTGGAGTGACATGATTAAAGTACTTGAGCTTTGGGTAGGAGCACCTTTCTGATCAAAGCAGCTGCATTACTGTTCTGTGCATGTGCATTTCCCAGTTGGAAAATTTTCCTGGTTTGTAGAACCAGTTGTACAATTACACATCAAGAGATCAGAGGACTTATCTGACAGAAAGTAGCACCAGCTAAAATTTTAAGGTTGTGCTGTCCACCAGACATAAACACAGATGATGTGCAGCTTTCCCCACAGACATTCCCCAGATGCTGACCAGTGTCCTCCACAGGTAATTCCCAGATGCATTTGAGTACTCCCCCAGATGCAGCCAACTGTTTCCTGCCATGCTGTGACATGACCCAGATGCTGTGCAGTACTAATAGACATTGCCACAGATGTGCAGTTCCTCCTTCAAACATTAACCAAGATTTTGTGCATTGCCCCCACAAATATTACCCCAGATGGTGTAGACTATCCCAAACAAGGGTCACAGCAGTCATGGTGGTGAATGGGCCTGATGCTCCAGGGGACCCTGTCGCCACCACTGTGATCCCTCTGGTGTGCCTCGGGGAGATAGGACACCGGTGTCCCTGTCTTTCGTTATGCATAATGCACATTGATTTTTTTCAATAAACTCTCATTGGTGAGTTACTGTTTAAATTGTAACACTGTTTATTACCTGTGTTACCTGCATTGGTTTTATGCATTATGAACTGATGACATATTTTTATAGGGTACTGTAAAAAAAACTGTTTCTTAATTTTTCAGTCATGATCCACACAAAAATTCCATTTTATAGGTGAAATAAATGTCCATCAAACTCTAAATAGTCTAAATTATTATATACAAAGAATTTTTCTGACAATTTACCTTACCCTTTAATTCTAAGTATTAAAAAAAATAGTCAATCTTGCAGGGAATCATTTATTTCATTATATCCCTGTCTATCCCTTCATGATTCATCAAAATGGTACAGCCCACCTCTAGAACTACACATCCCAGAACACAAATAGTAGAAGCCTCACTTCCACAATAAAAAAAGCTTTCAAATCAGATCCTACACAATACAAATCATGTTTAATTTTATAACTCACAGAGGCCACTGGCAAAAATGATGAAAACATTGCTTATAGGTAACTTTCAATAATTTTAAGATTGGTGAAAAGCACGGGTGGCAGTATCACTTTAAAGTGAAACATGTCCTGCTGTTTTTTGCCTCTGTAATTTTCACATTAAGCTATTTTGCCCACTTAATGCAACAATCCAGCCTCCAACATTGTTTGCCCATATAACTGTTAAATAAATGTTTTTGTGATTTGTAATTTTGAACTATTTTTAGTGGCCTTTAATTTTTAAATTACTTTTAAACCACTCCTCTCTTGCTACTTCCTTTTCAGCTGATCAGTTTGAAATCTCGAATCAGTGACTTGATCAACAGACTTGAGTATTCTGAAAAAAAAAATCTGAAGGAAGCGGGTGGATGTCAGCTTTGTGATACTGCACACCTGCAAGTTTCTGATTGGTTTCCGAATTCTCAAGCCTTTCATCCGTTTCCTTAACTTAAAGCGGTTGTTCACCTTGAACTTAATGTTTATTATCTTGTAAATAGTGGCATTCTAAGACATTTTTTAACTGGTCTTAGTTTTTATTTTATCTTTTTTATTAGTTTTGCTTCAGTTTTTGGTTTGTTTTGCTTTGTCTTTATGGTGGCAGAGGGTCACTGTCCATCAACAACCAGTTGATGATTTAATCTAAAACTTGATTTTTTTTAAATTTCAGAATTCTTTTACCTCTGTCCAGGCCCTGTATTATCACTCTTCCAGTTGCTAATAAACTGGTTGCTAGGTAAATGGACCATACTAACCAGAAGTCCATATAAATAAAAATGCAAACATGAAAAAATAAAGTTAGAACAAAATGTTATTTAAAAACTTAAAAAAAAAAAAGGCAAACTGTCTTACAATATCACAAAAACATTTTAAAAATTAATTTTAAGGTGTACAACCTATTCGAAATTTCAAACTAAACTACTGGAAAGGAAACACAAAATTGAGAGAAGAAAGTTCTTTAAGAAAGTGTGTGCAAATTAAAAGGTATGAAAGTAAGTTACTGATATAACTGCAAAATACATTTATGTAAGGAAATGGGGCCCATTGGGATTAGATCTAACCTCCCAATGCAGCCTTCTGTCCTGCCTTATCTGGCATCAATCATCTATTAAGCACATAGGGCAGGACAGAGGGACGCACCAAGATTTTATGACTACTCCCAATGTGTCATGTGACGGTGGTGTCACTGTCACATGATGTTGACGTGCGGTGCAGTCTCCCCCCCCCCCCTTTGCCTCTGTGGACTCCCATGAGGGTTTTTGGCATATTTCTAAAAATAAGTAGAAATGTACAAAACTATAAAATAGTGGAAATGGGCAGCAGTCTTTCTTTTTTCAGTTCATTCTTTAATAAATGTGATTAAATAAAAAGAGGAAAACAAATAAAACATAGGAGATATGGAGAGGAGATTTTATTACTTGATTAACCATACTTTGGCAAACTATAGCTTAACCATTAGTTTCCCTTCAAGAAATAGTCTGTCGTAGATTCACTGTTTTATTAATAATGGTTATCTTTTCTGATGTTGTAAATGGTTTATTTAGAGGGGCACTGTTGCTTCTGAATTAATTTACATAATTTGCAGGTTTATTCTGTGTTAACCTATGTTTGTTAGTGACACAGTTTATAATTGCATACCTATTGAAATACAGCTTTAATAAGTAATTAATGTAAGACATCCTAGTAACAGTTCTTCATTAATTATGCTGATTAGAATGTTTAGTGTAGCTGCGGCTGATTGAACAGACACAGAGTGCAAAATCCAATCAGAGAGAAGCAAACGAACCCTGCAGGTTGAAGGGGCCAGACAGCAGCTTAATTTTACAGAAGCTAGCCCCAGTCACAACCTGCACTAGGCCCTCCTTACCCACCCACCCACCCAGACTCAATTATAAGCACTTACCAGAGGGCACGAGGCAGCAGGACAAGGAAGGGGTAGCTGTAGTGGTGGCTGTCTTACCTGGGGGATTGAGAGAAAAACTCTATTGGTACACCACTGGGGCCAGACTAATTGGATTACATAGTATTAGATAATGGAGAGAATACAACAGGAATGTATTACTTCTATATATATATATATATATAATTCGAACCTTGATTATAATGGAGTTTATGTCCCTTTAAGACATTGCCTTTATAGTAATAGTTTCACTACTAAGCAATAAGGAAACACTAGCCAGAAGCATAAATTATACTTGTTTTACAAGGAATTAAACAGCAGAATGGTAGCAGTGTAAACCAGCCCTTTGGGTCTGTTTTAGTCCTAAGGAAGTATGCAAGCAATCAAACTATCAAAGACACAACAATTCCAGATTTAGGAGGAAAAAACAGGTGAGAACAGGACTCCACCTAAACACAAAAAAAATCTGTATAAACTACAAGGATTAAAAATAGATTAACAATGAGTGGCCATGTGGTGATCTTATTAAATGGTTTATACGTGATACTGTAACCAGAAAAAAAATGTTTTCTTCTGTGCCTTAAAACACTGCATGCTAGTTAATTAGAGAAAAAAAATGTTTTGCTTTAATATTGAATCTTACAGTAATTTTTGTGCTTGCAACAGCAGTCTCACTTTATTGACTGAGTTGCCTGCTATCTTTAAAAAAGATAGACATCCTTAGCAGACTATGGTGCCATAAACAAACCATGGTTTTCGTCACTGTAGCCTGGTGAGTTTATTAACAGTGCTGGAAAAGAGCATTGTTGAAATACAGTGCGGTGCTGTATGTTGTAATTTCGGTAATAAAGTATGGTTATTAAAAAAAAAAAAAGATTTTGGGATGATAATATTCCTTTAATATGAGGTTAGTTAGGGCTGGGAATCTACTTTTTTTCTTGAGTAAGTAGCTGCCTGTGGGTGAAACTCATTAAATCATTCATGGTATAAAATCTGGACAATATCAACTCATGTTTATGAGAAAAATTAGCCAAAGCAAAACACACCAAAACTGGAAATATTTGCATAGTACGAAAAAGCTTAGTATGGTGACAATCACCTGGATGTTAAATCTAATCAGACTCTATGTGAGCGACAAAATGACAATTATGTTTTAGGAATTACACACAAACCTCATTCTTTTAGTATTAATAATAAGTTGCTTGTTTGTCAAAGGAGAATTAATAGACACATACTCAAATCCATTTGGCATCCCTCTGTAAACAGAAGGGTTAATGGCACTGCTTTCAGAACTGCTTGTCAGGAAATCATTGCAAAGCCTTGTATTTTGGGTGATTTACAATAATTAATGAAGCCTTTTGGAGAGAAATATAATATTGGGAGTTCTGACAGACTGTTAGATTTTTGGATTTGCACTCCCATAATAACAGATTACAGGTGTTTTTATTACCACAGTGTGCAACACGTGTTCCCTCACAATATACACTAAAGTGATCTTGAAAACCTAATAAGTATGTTCGCGTCAGCTGCTCCCATAAAGCTGCACTAATAAGCACGTCACAGTAAGCTACACTAATAATCACCCACTTACAAACATCAGCTGCTGTCCCTAGTGAAGCATGAGGGGTCTAGACTAGCAGCCCCCAAGGAAACATGCAGCAGCAGTGTGCAAGATCTACCATGAACACAAGACTGTCGTCTGCATTATCAGAGCAGATTACACCCGCTGACAATATATCGCTTTAAACTCAGATAGGACTCATCCATGTACATTTACCAGTACAGGAATCTGATGAGAAATACTTTAATGTTGCACATTGTGACTGGCAGGTTTTGTCACCGATACACATAAAGCAAATAAAAAGGCGAGCTCTTTCTACTGCTCCCTCCCCTGTGCCAATACAGAGAATCAGGGAAGGTCAAAAGTTGACTGCATGCACTCTCCTCTCCTTGCAGGCTCCACTCCTCAGCTGCAGCTTAAACTCTGCTCCTGGTTTTGCACCTGGTCCCCGGGGCCGCCTCACGGCCTCTCGCTGCTGTTTACTGAGCTCTTGTCCTGATATCACTCCGCTGGCATGGAGGAGGAGGAGGAAGCAGTGAGAGAAGAAGGAGGAGGAGAGCACTTGATCATTGTGATGGTGGCAGGAGGAGCAAAGTAATAGCAGCAGCATTAACAGGCTCTGTTCTCTCAGCTCCCTTCACCAGCCTCCACTGCTCTACTTTTTTTGCAACTGCTCTGGCTATTGAGTTGTGTGGCTCTCCCCCTACCGACCTCTCCCCCCCCCTCCCCTCCTCCTTTCCTCACTCAGGATTTATGTAGAAAGAGATACTTTCATTTTTATTGGTTCTTCTGCACAACATTTAATTTATTTATTTTTTCTTCCTCTCCCTATTTTAATATGCAAGAGATCCACAAAAAAGTACTTTGGACGCTTTGCTGCACACACAAGTAAACTTTTTTGCATTGCTTTCTGGAAGGGGAATCCAATGGGAAAACAGGCAGTGTGTCAGTGCTGTGAGGGGGAGTGTGTGTTCATGTGAGTGTCTGTGTGTGTATTTCTGATGAGTGGAGACTCATGGATCACAAGTGTGTGGAAGTGACAATAATGTGTGGGCACCAAGTGACTGGACCTTCTGCTCCTTTCTGGGGATTTAAGAGAGACACTGGATTATAGAAACTGAAGACTGGAACAGATCTGATTTCCTCACTGAACTCCTGCTCTAACTCTTTTAATTACATTCATTTTTATTTTATTTTTTTTTAATATGTGTCTGGGCGGCCCCCCAGATCTTCTCCCAGGGGGCTGTGCATGAGATGTGGCGATACACTGACCCGGTGTTACAAATCTGTGGGTGACATCCCTTCGGTCACTTCACCCCAGACTGGCTGCTGATTCATTAGAACTCACCTGGATGAAAAATTAGCTGACAGCAAAGTGGTGGGGGGAAAGATTACAGGGGGGTAGAACAGGGGCAGTTTGGGGGTTACTACTAACTTCTTTCCAAAATAGTGTGCACCGGGACTGGGATGGGGGATTTTGCAGCCCCCGCTGCCTCTAACGGCAGCAGCCTGTGTATCAGCACTGCCATGGGCAGTAGCAACGGAGGGGTTGGAAGTCACAGTAGCAATAATACCCCTCCCAGCGCTATTGCCCCCAGTGCAGCGAACAATGGGAGCAGCGTGAGCATTCCTAAGCACAGCACCGTGGTAGAAAGGCTCCGGCAGCGGATCGAGGGCTGCAGGAGGCACCATGTCACTTGCGAGAACAGGTACCAGCAAGCCCAGGCAGAGCAGCTGGAGATGGAAAGAAGGGAAACGGTGAATCTTTACCAAAGGAGCCTGGAGCAAAGAGCCAAGAAGTCAGGCAGTGGCCACGGGACTGCGTCTACAGGGGCAGCTGCTGGTGGTGGTAACAAGCATCACCATCACCCACAGCAGCAGGGCAAGCAGCAGGATGCAGAGGCACCAGCCAGCGGCACAGCTGAGCAGCGGAACCACACGCTGATCATGGTAAGAGGGGGAGCTAGCGGGCACTATCGCTGCTTGCTAGAGTTTCACTGCTTGGCATAAGGGGGGAAGTGGGTGGAGGGAGGGGGTTATCCCGTGTGTTTTCTGTTTTGAGAGCGGGGTTAGGGGCGGGGCCAGAGTATTGGGTAATGCCTCTGAAGTTGTAGCCGCGATGGGTGTGGGGAAAAGTTAAAAGGATGCTCCCAACACCTTTAAGTATTTAGTTGTATTTCCATGAAGTCTCTTGTTAAGCCTTGTCAGACTTAGAGGTGGATTTCATTACATTTCAATGGAGAATGGGAAAAAAAGGCCAATCAGCGCCTGTATGTTTATCCATTGCGTGTCAAAGGTTACTACTAGACCCTAGACTAGGGTAGTTTTGAGACTAGATCAGTTATAAACACACACATGAAAGCTGCTCATTGGTGTTGGTTAAATGCAGAGAACATGCATGCAATAAGTGGAGATGTGTATCTTGCCTCCTGTTATACCTGTGTCCTTTAATGAACTGGCAGTGTGTATAAAATATTTCTCTCTGGTAATAAGAGGGTTAATAATGTCAGCACATGCAGGGTTTTTTTTTTTTAAGCTGCATAGTTAAGTATCCTACAAGACCTTGGGAACTAGTTTTCCAGCTGAGATTGTCCCTGAAGCTCTGCATGTTCTCAGACTGGGTTAGGATACTACATTGTTATAGCAAAGAATGGCTTCTGTACTAGAAGGCTGCACATTTTTGTGTAATTCCGACCTTGATGTTTGACTGATATGGAGTTATTGGCAGGCACCAGCTTGAGTCGTGATCCTTGAATCGCCTTAAGTGGCTTAGTCCCTACAGTACTAGCAGCGCTTTGCAAATTGATCATACAACAGAAGAATAACAAGATCTCAAACTCTGTGTGGCATCTATGTAGTGGCATTTTAACTCTTTTCATGTTGGAGTGTTTAGTTAAGTGCATTTAAGGAATGTAGTGTCCCTTCAGTACTGTACTATATGTCAGTAAAAAAAAA
>JAKJJM010151041.1:0-15814 GCA_021901965.1 Pipa carvalhoi
GTTACTGGGGTAATATATGTGTCTAATAAATATATATATATATATATATATATATATATATATATATATATATATATGTTAGCTGTTAAAAATGTTGCATAGTGGGAATGTCACAAATATAAAAAAACACACACTATCCAGGGTTGAACAGACTCACCAGGACAACTTGCAGTTATCCTAGGCATTGTTGGTCAGCTCTTGTCTGACATTCTTTTCACCCTTAAATTCCTTGCCCTGTGTCTGGCATGAGTTGGTCTCCCTTGAAAAAAAAATTCAAGTTCTGGATGCTCTGTAGCTCCTATCCAATCACCCAACAATAGTATTCTTCTTGAGAGAGCTTTGCAGTCATAAATAAATTGTAGGGTTCACATCAGGAAGTGGAATATTTTGCCCACCTCTCAGCTTGATAAATATGCATTAACTGGTTTACCATCTGCTCCCTAGGTACACATCCTTTAGCCAGTTTGTTGCATTGTTTTGATACCAGGTAGCTTGTCATGCTATTGTAGATTAGTCTTGGAAGCTACAAAAGGTGTGCTTGTCATTGTAGTTTTTAAAAGACTGAGTAAGTTGTATACACCATCTCCTATTTCTTTTCAGTGCCTGCTAACACTGGTTGGATTCTATTCTAATGTCTCATAGTATACACAAATGATCAATTGTCTTTTTTTTTAAATAGAAAATCACCTTTACTACATTTTCTTAACCTGTTTCTTCCCTAATATTTTTCCTTGCAATTCATACTATCTGTGTATTTTCACAACCACACGTTTATAGGTTATAAATTGCGTGTTTTCTCTTTCCCATGTTCCTGATCAGCAAACCTCTCTTTATGTGATATTTTCTCAGTTACTTAACCATTTTTATGTTATCAGACTCAGATGTTAGGCAGTTTGTGGTAATGAATAAAGACATTTTACTTCTAATATTAAAAAAATAAAGCAGGGGAGCATAGGGTCTATGAAGGGTTAGGAGGGATAATGAGGACGGGAACAAAACACACATATTAAATCAGATTCTTTCTTTATTAGGAATTTCCTGCTTAAGACTATAAAGTGATTTCCAAACAGATAGTCATAGTTAAAAAATGCAAATCCTAAAAATAAGTTTTATCTAATAGCAATGTGATCAATGGGCTCCTTTAGTGAGCAAAGAATATTTTTAGTCCCCAAATATCTATTCTATAACTAATACAACCTGCAAACTGGCAACCCACCAACCCTATACATTAAGCGGCATATTTATGAAAGTAAAACCTGGATGAAGATTTCAGTTTAGCTAATTTTGAATGCAAATGAAAATTCTTTATGGGAAAACCATCACATTTTGCCCCACGCAAGAAGACTAACCGCCTCATCTCTCTGTGAAAATCATTGCCATCAGAACATGGAAAAAGCAGGAAAAATAAAAACTTTGTTACCAAAAATGGTTAAATTTTCATAAAAAATTATAAAATATGCCCTTTGTTCAATAATTCATGGTAGGGACTATGATCCAGTCAGTATTGGTAATGCATCTAGCAAATTCATATTGAATAACTTAGGCACGTTACAAGGGTTCTGAATATAAATTATATAAATCTCTAAGGGCAGTAACGGATAAGTAGAGTTGGGTATCATCTGCATACAAGTGATACTGAAGAATGAATGATTTGATGACATCACCATCAGATTATCCCATCTGACGCCGCAGAGATAATTCTACCCGCATCTGCACCTAAATTTCTAAATTACTTTTCTCCTGCTACCCAGTCTGAAGTTTCTCAACTTCTCTCTTCCTCCCGTGCCACAACTTGCTTGCTTGACCCCATGCCTTCTTTTTTACTTAAGTCTAGTATAATTCTGGTGCCACACTTAAAAAACTAGGCACTTAAAATAACTAGGCACTTTCTGAACAAGGCGAGTATATGTTACCATACTTTCAGTTTGGACAGGCCCCACATAATCTAGAGCTGTCTCTGATATTTTGAAAATAGATTTACTGTTTTGATGGGTTCACCTTAAAGGAGAAGTTTGGGATAGTCGCAAAAATAACAAAAGTTAAATAACATTTATCCAACTGAGCGTAATTAGAGTCTGGCACCGCTTACTTACACAATACAGTGCAGCACTATGAGTGCTAACATTGTGCGGTTCGAACTTGCTACTCAATGGAGAGAGCATTTTGAGACTGGAGTTTGGCACATTTCAGACTGGGGTTTGTCACAAGTGATACTACAGGTTTGTGTATTAAATACAAACCTGTCTATCACTTTCATTATTTTAGTCTCTCCTCATAACTAAGATTCTCCATTTCCCAGAACTGGATTGCATATTCAAGTTAAGACCTGTCACGATCCGAAGGTGGATCCTCCTGACTGCTATGGGGTTTGTCATGGGAACGCTGCGAGGCACGGAATCTAAGAGGCCCCTGGTCTTCACCTTTAACCCCCGCAAGGAGGTACTGGGCTTTGCTGTAAGAGACCCCAGGTCGCATCCCCCGAGCGCACCCCCCAAGAGTAGTAGCTGGCAAACAGACTCAGCAAGGAAACAACAAGGAGACTTTAATAGAAGCAAAACACTAACACCACTGAATAAATTAACAGCAAGGAGCCTGGAAAAACAAAGCTCAGGCACCGAGTGCCAGAGCAACACTGAATTTAAACCTCCCACCACTCACTAACACGACGGGAGCGCTCCTGCTGGCATGGACAATTGCCGGCACCCAGAAGAGGCAGGGGAGGAAGACGCTCAGCCAGAGGAGCAGTACGTGACAAGACCTTAGCAAAATATTGTACAGTGTCTGATACAAGCAAGTACCATTCTTTCGATAAATAGTTTAAAATGAAATAAAAAAATTGGGGCAAAATAAATTATACTTTTTTTTTTTAGTAAAAATCACCTTAGAGTCATGTTTATTGAGGATTAAAAGACTTTTTCGCCCCTGTAATATTCTAATATATTACAACTTTTGAGGATTTTCAAAGTTAAGATTTTTTGCGGTATTGCCTTAGTGACGTAATTTCATCATACTGGGGGCGGTGCTACTTTAATATATTCTTAAAGGAGTATATTGTGGTGCACACCAATTCACTTCTTTAGAGGTGATGCAAGATTCTGGGATATTAGGCAACACATCACCATATTTGAAGAGAAGAATATGCACATACATGAAGAGAAGAATATGCACACTCACTTTTTGAAGATTCTGGTATATAACCCTTTTATTGAACTATAGGTGCGAGGTACAGGTGCAACAATTTGGGGGTTTAATGCCTTACAAAGGGTGGTTATACCCCCAAAATATTGCACTGGTACCTCCTACATATGATCCAATTAAAGGGTTGTATTCCAGAATCTGCAAAAAGTATGTGTGCATATTCTTCTCTTCAATATGCTACTTTAATGTATGCTTACCAGTTTGTTTTGGGGGCTAAATGAGGCATGATTTGGGTTGAGGAGCAGGGTTAGGGCCTACACTACTGATTAGAAGCCCAGGCCCAAAAAACTTGAGGGTTTCACCAGAGATCCGATGTTTACTTTCAAGCCTGGAGTCTCTGGTGAAAATTGGCAAGTTCCCAGGTCTCTCTACAGCAGCGGTTCTCAACCTTTCTATTGCCGCGACCCCTTTAGTACAATTCCCTGTGATTTGGTGACCCTCATTCATTAATTATTATTGGGCGACCCCATTCAAATCCTATATCTCCGATGGTCTTAGGCAACCCCTGGAAAATCGTCATTCGACCCCCAATAGGGGCCCGACCCACAGGTTGAGAACCCCTGCTCTACGGTATTCTGAATTATATTTACAGTAGATTAGCAATATATGTGCCACATTGCCTTCTAGTGAGTATAAGGTCAAATACTGTATGTTTCATAGTAATCCATAGATTGGCTGCCTAAGTTATATACTTATATGCTATATCTTTTACTATGAGCAAACAAAAATAAATAACATCAGTTCCTTGAGTTGTTTGTTTTTTCACGTTGAAATGTTCACACTTCCTAATCGCTTCAATCAATGTCTCAAAAGACTAAACAAGAAGTTAAGAGGAACTCGGCACCCAGAGCAAAGAGTAAATAAAACACAAGACAATATTTTATTTTCTCAGTATGGCCTTTGAATAGCTTCCTGTACAAACTGTGGTACCATGGCAACAAACACAACATCACTGACTAAATTCTTGGAACGTTGGCCATGCAGGATATAACAAAAAAAAAACTATAGGTGCTCTGGATGGTTCCGTGTGTGTTCCAAACTGGCAAATATTTATTTTGTTAGTTTTTAGAGCAGCACTAATTCTACACTAATTGACCTCATGGATTGCTTTTGTCTGGAGTAGAAGCTTTGTACAAGTGCCATTGCTTATATATTCTTCTTAAAAACTTTCATCAAACTATTTATTTGCTCATATTGATCAAAGCATCTACAGTATTGTTTGCAGAGCAGCTAAGGATCCAAGGATTTGTACTTTCAACTGCAATAAAAACTGATTTCTTTGCAGCTGGGCGGACCTCTTTCAGTTAAGATTTAGCATGCTTCCATTATCTTCTTAACAGAAAAAGATAGATAAAAAGTATTTTGTCACAACACTAAATGCTTATTTAAAGAGACAGTTCAAAAATATAAGAAAAACTAAATAAATGCTATTTTACAGGAATGTTAACCCCCAAGAATGTATCCATTGTTTATAATTCTGCTTTATTTCTTTTACTTCCAAAAAGATCTTGTAATTTTTTTTGTGACTGAAGGTATGCAATATTCAATTACTATTAAAGAAATATCTGCAGACCTGGGAACTTGCTGGGTTTCACCCGGAGACTCTGTGTTTGCAAAGCAAACATCAGGAGCCAGATTCCGTAAGGTCCGTAGTTCTGGGGAAATGCCTTTGCGAAGGCATTTCCCTGAAGTGCATGAGGTGCGGCCACTCAAATAGTTGCGATCGCGCTTCAGGCACTTCAAGAGCAGGTGAACAGAGCGGTAGAGCGGCCGCTCTGTTCGCCTGCTTTTGAAGTGCATGAAGCGCGTCTGCGACTATTTGAGCAGCCGCGCCTCATGCACTTCGGGGAAATGCCTTCGCAAAGGCATTTCCCCAGAACCATGGACCTTACTGAATCTGACCCCAGGTCTCTGGGGAAACTCTCAAGTCCTCTGGTCTGCAGTCTTTGTCCAAAGGTCTACCCTATCCTCCTGCTGTTCTGCCCCAAACTCCGCCCTTTGTTCACTCAAAATCAATCAAATTCATCCAAATCCAAATAACTCACGTCCCTTTTGATGACATGATTTGTGTCAATTAAGCCGCATCCCCAGTCTCCTGAACTGCAAGAAACCTGGTGTCAGGGTATTTTGTGCCCTAGAGTTCCCAGATATGAGTATGTGTCATCTAAAATTCCATAAAAAACATTAGAACTAGAAGGGTATTTGTTTACTTTAAATATAAAAGATGGCTGCAAACAGCTAAGCAATACAAATCAATAACAATCAAGAATTTCACTTCAAAGAGAACATTTTTTAGAAGTAAAATATAAGAATAACTGTCATGCCAGCCCAATGGGATTCTTTATTTTCTGCCATTACTGGTCCTGTAACTGCTGCTGCTTTTGTCAGCTTACAACACCAGAAAATAAATATAACAAACCACCTTTCTAGAACTGGCCTTCAAGCCTAACTTTTTGGGCGAAATTTAATAAACTCGAAAAGACTTGATTTCGTCTTTTTCGAGTTTATTATGGCAAGAAATCCCACGAGATTTCCCCACAAGATGATCCCGCAGGGTTCTCGTGCAAGTTGTCCTTTCCAATTTTTCGGATTGAATTTTTCGATGGAAAGGTAGCCATCTGTACTATGGCTAGTATGGCTACCTTTCCATCGAAAAATCCAATCTGAAAAATCGGAAAGGACAACTTGCGCGAGAAACTCGTGGGATCATCTTGCGGGAAAATCTTGCGGGAATAAACTCGAAAAGACTTGATTTAATCTATGGGAGTCTTTTTGAATTTATTAAATTTTGCCCTTTATGTGGCTAGCCACAGTCCAGCCAACTCCAATCATTATTCAGTTGTAAAGGATCCTACATTATGGTTGCTACAGCAGTCCTCAAGTACAAGCTTATCCTTACCATAAATACAAATAGTTAAACCTAACTTGCAGTTTGCCCTTGCTAATAAGTCTAATTTGCTTACCTTTGCTTATCTAGATAAAAACAGTTAAGGTAATTGTTTACATGCCAGATGTACTTGGCTTTTCCTAGGACACTGCTAAATAATGACCCTTAGTCATGCTTTGTGTCTTCACACCTTGTCTCCTCTCCTTATAGATGTATTTATTCTCTTTATAAAAATAGCGTTTACAAAACTGTTACATTGATTTGCCTGATAAAGTTGGCTCTGTTCACAAAATGCATAAAAGCTTGTACAGATGCAATAGGACTTTTCACTGTATTGGTTAAACATATTTAGGGAAAAACAGAATATTTTATATGAATGTTTCATCATGTACTAATTGTACAGTCTGTGTATGGTAGTTACATAAAGTCTGAAGATCCAATGAATGGGGCTATTCATGTATGGACAGAGAATGTGAATTGATGAGGAATGAATGCATTACAGTAGCACATTAACCTATTGATCAGACAGAGAAAGAAATGTCTCATTAAACATAATATAATGTCTAATGTCACTTTTGGTCAGTGATGCAATTAGTGTGGAATTACCTTTTGCGTAGTTGCTAGTCTGAATAGAGTCATTCCTTTGAATAGTGATTAATGTTTTTCACCTCCAAGTGTTAAATTCTACAGAAAAATGAATTCCATTGTGTCTTTTTGACGTATGTTTGAAAGAACTGGTAGCATTTAACTGCGTGGGTGCCTGAGACGCATGTGTTTTCAGACCACTGAAACTTTGTCAGTATATATTGGTTTTGGTATTGGATTGTATTTATATAGTGCTGATATATTACACAGTGCTTTACAGAGATTCATCATTCACTTCAATCCCTGCCCTGTGGAGCTTACAATCTAGTTTCTCTATTCAGTCACATACAAAAACATGTATGTTTTTGGATTGTGGGAGGAATCCCCCACACAGGTGCAAAGAGAACATACAAACTCCATGCAGATGAAGTTCAGGGTGGAATTGAACCCAGGACCTCAGTACTGCAAGGCAGCAGTGTTAAACCACTGAGCCACCACACTGCTGTGAAAGACATTTGATAATGCACTTCTGTATGCATCAATATCCCCCCGTCTGTAGGAAGTAGAAGCCTGCACAATAATTAATATACTGCAGTATTGCTTATGGTGTACAATGGCCTCCAACAGAAAAGACAAGGAGCATTAACTCACAGTTCTTGGAACTAAATTAATAATGCACACCACCACATCAAGCACGCCTCAAGTCTGGGTACTCGCCAAATGTATATAAAGAAAAAACACTCTCAATATTAAATGGCCGTGTTACTCTCATCCAATCAATAACAAAAAACTCCTGACATCCAGTTTTTAAGACTCCAAAACTTGTGAGCCACAATGTAATATCATAAAGAGAAAATACTTCTCATAATGTAAAAATGTTATGTATAAAAGGGAGATAAGCTAATGTCACAAGAGATAACTTCTTCATGTACGATATACAATGACTGGAGTGGTCAGAAGTGAATACAAGTTCTGTATTGTATAATATTTATATTGCACTAATATCTACTGCAGCTCTTTACAGATATTTATCATTCACTTCTGTCCCTGCCTCATGGAGCTCACAATCTAGTTTTCATTTTCAGTAACACACAGAGACAGAGAGAGATAGACTAGGGCCAATTTAGTCAGGCTTATTGGGAAATAACACAAACACATTTAGGTCATGATCATCATTTTAGAAATTAGCAATCTAGATCTGTTCATCAACACTTAGCAGTGACAGATCAGGTCAGATACAAGCCTAGTCAGTTTTACTTGAGGGTCATGGGCATAGAAATGCATTGGTCAGATGGAGCCTGTACTTGCAAGTGTTGTTTCATAGTGTGCCTGCAGGGGCAGAAAGGTAAGCTAGTTTTCTATATTACTATTAAGTAGTTTATAAACAAGCAGTCTAACTGCTTGATGAAAGATGGCTAAAGGAATAATAATAATTAATAATTCAATTTATTAATTTTCTGACCAGTTTTTATTAGCAGCACAGATTAGCATGTATGAATGGCATCAGTGACTTCTGTGAATGTTTTCAATCATCATTTAATTTGTTAACATTTAGCTGCCTCTCTACTGCCAAAGGAAAGGTTGGGATTGGAAAGTGTGGTGAAGAAAGAGTACATAAAAATGCATCTATACGCACAGAATGAATTTATGCTTTTCCCCCTTTAAAGCACCAGCAATGCTAGAAAAAAAGAGAAAATCCTATCTAGATTGGCATGACAGTTATTCTTTCCCAATATTTGTAAAAGAAACTTATGTTAAATTCATATTTTTTTTCTTTGATTTTTGTCTCTGTTGATTGCAGCCATCTTTTTTTTACAGACCCCCACCCCTTACTCATTGTTTCTGTGGAACTTAAGGTAATACAGATACATGTAGTACCTCCATGAAACCCCAACAAAGTAAAAGTTTGTTTTCAAATTAAAAAGCATACTTTTGAAAATCAGAATTTTTGGAAACGTAGATTGTATAGCAGGTTTAAAGGCATTTATTGTTAGTGACCGTGTAAATGGGACTTTTCTATTTGTTTAGTTCAAAAATATTTATTAAAGCATTTAGGAATGTGTTCATCATTTAAATATATATTTGTATGTAACAAATTAATTTGAACCTGCTATTACTGTCCCTCTATCCTCTGTACATTTCCAGTGTAACAGTGATGAAATTACCAGGGAAAATGGAAGAATCCTTAGCCTTACAAATCAGAAAAGATAGAACTAATATCTAAATCTTTCACATAGTGGTATCGTTATTGTTTTTTAAATCTGTAATATATCCAGATAGCATCACTTTAAGAAGAAAAGATGGGCCAAAATGAAGTGAATTCTTGGTAACAGAACACAAAGCATCTGAATCTGAAAACATCTGAAATTCATTTTCTCAACAAGCAGGACAAAGATGTCACATATGGCTTGAGGGAGTAACTCTGGAGTCTGTTTCTATGAGTGGGTGCTAGGATAAAGTGTTCTTAGGACTGGAAAGTTAAATTTAAGTGAAAGTTAAATGGGATTCCTTGTGAATCCAAGTAGGTGCAAAGTCAGTATTATGTTGTGTATTTAATATACTGTAGTTCAAACTGTGCGCAGGAAAAGCACTTATATCCCAGCCTTTCTTTATTAGTATCCAATGCTGTATTAGAACTGAATAAAAACAAGGAATCTGATTTAGGCTATCCCGTTTCTCATGGTCACAGATATTAAAGGTCATATTTACTAAGGTGTCAAATAACTATTTTTCCCCTTTCAATTTTGGTTTTACCCACACTATTTTCTATTTATATACTGTTGACTTGTTTGGGTCTCTAAGAAAAAGGCAATTTCTAAGGAGCCAGGAGATCACAGCTATCAGTAGATCCTGCAGTAGGTGAAGTACAGCCATAAGAAAGGGCATTGTGTTTTCCATGTTGACATCTGCTATTTTAAAGGGATATTATCATCTATAAATCTTCCATTTTTAAATTGTCATATTTAATACTGGCATATCTTTAAACATCACTGTACCATTTTTGTGATCACAGTTATGCAGTTTCCATAAAACAGTTATGGAAGTGTACAGTATTTTGCTTTTCCACAAGTCAGTTGTCTGAGGCATTGTGCTGATAAGCACACCAGGCTTCACTATTCACTACTGAATACTACTATGGTTTGTTTATAGCACCATAACATGTGGGAGCCTAAAGGAGGATACCTGTATCTCAGTCATAATGTCATACCTCCCAAATACTGAGGGGGTAACAGCCGGACATCACCACAGTAGAATTTCACCGCTCACTGTTTTCTAATAGGCTATGTGTTGGTGATGTCATTAATTATGGCACCAGTGCACAACCCATTTGCATTTGATTGGATTTGTGTTGGGAGACTGGGACTGGGGACATGGGATTTGCACCAGGGGACTCAGGACAGGACTCAAAATACAGGACTGTCCTGCAGAATCTGGGATGCTTGGGAGGTGTGGATAAAATGAGGAGGGAGCAGTCAAATCATCCCTTGTGCTAGCACAGAAAATAATATATATTATATTATATTAAACATACTCACTTTAATATATATATAATATATAAAATAGCTAGTTCAGAATTAAAGTGAGCCTGTTTAATGATGCTTTCCTTCTTTACTTAACAGTATATATTGTTTAAATAACAAGCAAAAACTCCTTTTATTGTCATAAAATAACCAAAAGGTTGTAAGACAGGAGATATTAAGGTGAAAAAGATTATTAATTGTTAATTAGAAATCATATTTTGGAAATCGGTGGAATATTATACCAATGAAGAAGCTGTTAATCCACAATAATTTAGGTTGATAAATGGTTGCCAGAGATACTTTACCACAAGGTAATCAGGAAATCATTTTAGGATTCTCATTTCCATAATTGTATATTTGAGAAGATCGATTAAAAAATACAGAAAACCTTTCAGATGTTTGCATTCCATGGGCGAAATTTATTAAGCCCGAAAAGACTCGATTGGAGTCTTTTCGGGCTTAATTTGCCAAGTCCCGATTTCCATATTATGGAAATCGATGTTTTTCGATTTCCATAATCTGGAAATCGGGTATTTGCACCGAAACGTAGCCATAACAAGTTATGGCTACGGAATTTCTCTGTACAAATACCCGATTTCCGAATTATGGAAATCGAAAAACACCGATTTCCATAATTTGGAAATCGGGATTCTCGCAGGAGGATAACCTCTGGCGAGAAAGTCGGAAAGACCGGTACCGGTCTTTCCGACTTCAATAAATTCCACCCCTTGCGTCTATATTCCATGTTTATATGATTTATAGTTTTATTCACAATTGGATAGAAATTAAGTTCTAGATTTTGGATATGAGCAAACCAAGCTACTTTTTGTAGCGATGTGTGTCCTGTCACATAGGTAACAATTAAACCTTTTATTGGCAGCTACATGTAGGAGTTACTGATCTCTCTAAAAAGACCAAACTGGCAGACCACAGATATGTCTGCGTGTGGCCATCTTTTGTCTAATGTCACTAACAAGCAAAGCTCACTATTGATTTTTTGCTATGGGTCATTGTACTGGTGCATTTTTGGTTAGTAGAGCTCATTTTTCACTTGTTTTCTATAGTAGAAAGTCATTTTTTTGCTCTTTTTTTATGGAAGTTTGCTGTGGATTTAAAGTCTGCAAACAGGTTTAAACTCTGAAACTAGCTCACGAAATAAATTCCACCTGTTCAGCTGACCTGCTTCAGAAAGGCATTTTAGGGCAAAGTTCTCTGATATCATTTTCCTAAAATATGAAACCTAAGGCAGGCAAGTCAGGAAAATTATATTTAATGAACCAGAAAACCCCTTTGGACCATACCAGTAAAGGCGTGCCAAGCTTTCAGGCGCCTTTTAGTCAATAAGCAGTTTTATTTTACAGTCTATCTTAGTATCCCATATGGTCTTAATAACATTACATAGAATGCAGCAAGTGAGAAATGTTTGTTGACTTATATGTGTCCAATATATGCAAATAATACATTTATCACAGTTACAATTCAGAACATGTTTATAATAAGCACTAAGAAAGTAATAGTGGGGAATTAAAAAAAAGAAACTTCATATTTATGTACATTTTGGCATTTGTGTCAACTTATTTTTTTACATTTATCCAATGGCTTCTCACATTTACCCAATATTCATTGACCCGTAATTATTTTTTGTTTTACTACTTGTGGTCAAACTGGCGTAATGATTTCTGTTTCACAAATATTAGCTCATGACTTTGAATCTTTCCTTTGTCCATTTTGTTGTAATAGGCATTGGAATATTGGGAGTTTTTAAATAGCTTTGTAAATGAAGGCCATGAATTCTACTTTCAGATGTAATGTTTTCAGTGATTCAATGTGGCATCACTCAGTGTCAGACTCACTTTAAAAGAACAATAACACAATAAAAATTGAAAATGCCTCAGATGTATTTATTGTTATTTTATATTCAATCTGTACTTCCAAAAATTCTAAATTGTGTATAGAAAGTAAGATATTTAACTTTCAAAGTTAGGCTTTAGGGTACATTTCCTGTATACGCTTTATACAAAGCACCATAGAAAACAATGGGACTATGTGAGGTTTGTTTAACAACATAGCTGCTATCAGTAAAGATAAGAACAGACAGAAAGCAAACAAATTCATGAATTTAACTTCAAAGAAGCCCTGTTACAGTCTTGAGACAAATGAGGCAGGAAAGAACTGAGACAAACCAGGCTGTTCCAACAGGCAAGAAATAGGATTGCTAAGAATAATATTATATTTTGAAAAATGCAGGTGACATACCAGCACAGCCTAAGTGGAAAGTTCCATAAAATGTAGAAATGTGCTTGCCAAGAATAATAAGAGTATTTTCTAGATGAGGGAATAACAGGCATTTTTAAGGATCAGTTTGTATAAAGTTGTAAGCTAAAAATAAGTTAGGCACTGGTGCTTTGTCAATTTTTTTTTTAGCATTGGATAAGACAAATACTGTTTGATACCATTTGCAGATGCAGTTTTTTGGAACTTTTGAGAATTTGATGACTACATACACTCGGAAATGCATTCATTGCAGACTGGCTAATAAAGACTACCGTAGTTCCACTAATCACAGACCTTTGCTCGAAAAAGAGATAATTTTACCCCTAAAAATATTCAGTCTTGAATCAGCACAACATGGTCATGGCTGCAGCAGGGTCTGTATAGTCCTGGGGGTCCGCTGCACCCTTGGGGTATATAGGGGTGGGATCCAGGTAAGGGCCAAACAGTAGGTACACACTGCTAGGAGACTAAAATTCAGGGCTTTAAGCACACAGGTTGCCCCATTTGTTCCATGACAAGGTTGTCCCTTTTACATTATTTGCATTAAGCCAGCACAATGCAAAGATTCCCCCCATCAGTAGGCAAGAACTACAGTTGCACATTTATTCAAATAGTGAAAAGTTTAAGATATTTTTCCCTTAGTCTTGCATTTCCTACATTCCCCACAAGGAACACTGGGAAAGAGTATGTGTGTGTATGTTGGCTCTGTTGATTGTCAGTTTAATGCTGTCTCTTGAAGACATAAATGCAGCTAATGGCATCCGCAAGACTGTTTTTCAAATAATAATGTCTTATTTTGAGGCCCTTAGGCTGAGCAATATATTAAGGCAACTTCTGGTCAGGATTAGTTTGAACAGAACACATTACCCACATTCCTGCACTGCTTAAGTAATCCATTCGCTATGGCTGCCATTGTAATTATGGTTTGGAGGTTGTCTACAGAGTTCCTTAAAACTTTTTAGCTGTCAATGACACAATATTCCTTTACCCTCTCATTTTCTGAACAAATAAAGTATTTTTTCAGATAATATGGATTTAGCCTAGGAGCTATTCATCACATAGTTTTTTCAATCAGTGTGGTGTGTATCACTTTGCATTAACACTACAGGAGATATTTACAAAAGTTGAAAAGTTTGTGGACTAGGTATTGTTATCGCTGTTTTTTTCCTATTCACAAAGCTATTCAAAGCAAATGTTATCATCCAAAAGTGTTCACCTGCCTTAGGCTGGCGAGTACCCATTATTTCCAATGTAGTTGTTCCTTAAACATGTAGTTGATGCTATGAAAACTTTTATTTTAATGAAAATGAAAGGGAAATAAATGAACATAACCCTGAAACACTCCTGGCTGCTATGGTATCTCCAAAGAAGGTTCACTTGGCTAAGCAGAATGTTTCTTATTAATGAGTTCCTTAAAGAAACACAAAACCTGTTTATCCTGTGTAATCCATGTTTGTAAATGAAATAAATATTGCATACATCTTAGTATACATCTATAATAAAAGGATTATTGTAACACTTCCATTTTAGAGCTGATCATCAACTTGCTGATTAGAGTGTTCAGTGCACCTATTGCTGATTGAACATACAGAATGCAAAATCCAATTATGTGTGACAGTGGCGTACCTACAGGGGTCAAGGCATTTGCCCCTGATGGTCCTGGCCGCCTGGCCGCCACCGCTGTGACTCCTGTAGTGCACTTCGAGGAGAGAGGGCCCTGGGGCCAATTGTGCACCAGCCCAAGAGAAGGAGCTCAGTGCAGATCGTGCACTGGGGCCCACCTCCCAAAATACCACCCCTGATATGTGAGCAAATAAATCCTGCAGGGTCAAGAGTGAAATAACTGATTTAAAATAGGATTTTTCAAAGACATATTACATGTGAATGTATAACTTTATTATTGTAATGAATCATTTTGCATTGTAACTATGAGATTAAGAGTTAACTTCAGTGTTTATATACAAATATGATGCACCTTGATCAATATGGGGGTTTGTTGTCTCTTTAAGGGATAAATTTAATAAACTCCAAAAAGATGAAATCATAGTACAGATGGCTACCTTTCCATCGAAAAATCCAATCCGAAAAATCGGAAAGCAAACCTCGCGTGAGAAACCCATGGGATCATCTTGCGGGGAAATCTCACTGGAATTCTTGCCAGAATAAACTCGAAAAGACGAAATTGAGTCCTTTTTGAGTTTATTAAATTTTACCCTAAATCTGTAAAGTTTATTTTAAGGTGCCAGTCAGTTAAAAACATCCAAAATTCACCCAACTGTACCTTTTACACTGAATTTTAGACTAGATCCAGTGTCAACCTGTAACTGCAGAAAAATAATTTTATTTTATTGAAGTCTAAGCATGTTTTGATTTATTTATTTTAGAATAAAGGTGTAAATAAGACTAAGAGCCTCACTGACTAAAGTACAAATAGTCACTTAGAGCTCTGAATTTGCATCTATTTTCCACTTCCCCATGTTCTCCTTATTGAGCAAAGTCTACAAAGTGGTGAATACACAACCAATTCAAGCGACTACGCAAGACAGGAACTTATGGATCTCTTCACATCATTTTGCATGCATGTGCACAAGTACTTCTAATATTGACTAAGTGGAGGAGTGTGTTGAAAGTGCGAATGTGACTAGGTGAACTGCTCCAAATTTACCTGTTTGACTTCGCCACTTCAGACTGGAGAATTGGGGGGTTGATGGCAGGGCTCCAGTGTTGCATAAGGCAACTATTCATTCAAAAGTGAAATGATGACTGCAAATAAGTGACGATATGACCTAGGGGCAAGGTGACAGAAATAGATAGAATATTCACAGAATACAGTTATGAGATATGGTGAGACTGACATCACTGCCTTTCACTTCTCGAATTCGCATCACTCCGCATTACTTATCATCCTACTTATATAAGACTGACTGTGCCACACTATGCATCCGACAGCGTTCACCGCTGTTTGCCTGTTCAACAAATATATTTGCCAGTTGTCAGTCCTTAGAATTAAATTTGCGACTATTTTAGCAATGCGACTCAAATTGTAGCAATGTGAATTCGACAGGTGAATTCTCACTTTAGCCAATGAGGCTCTAAATGTTTGTTATTGCTGGAAAAAAATGAATTTATTTAAAGGGGAATTAAAACTGTTTAAATAGAGGGGTAAGGGATCTTGTAAAAGGTAATTGAACTTACTGAATGATCTGTTTGGATTCCTGCTGTCTCCTTTAAAGGAGAACTAAAGATAGAATTGAAAATTTGTCCATAAATAGGGTACCTGTCAATATGTACATGCATCCCAGAGCAGGTCCGATTGAAGCAGACACAGTGAAGGCAAGACCCACTCTTC
>JAKJJM010151090.1:0-13895 GCA_021901965.1 Pipa carvalhoi
AAAAAAAAAAAAAAAAAAAAAACTAAGAGAAAAATTAAACAAATCACTAAACAAGGGACTTTTCTGCTTTCTGGTAAATCGATTTCACTTGATTTATATTGGGGGGGAAAAAGACAGCATGGTATAAAGGCCCTCAAGCTAGGAAGATGGACAATACTAGGAAAAAAAAGGTCTTCTCTTCTGTCTATGATGGGTGGGCAAACTATGGCCCGCGGGCTGAATCCGGCCCACGGACATCTTTGGCCCGGCCCTTCTGTCAATGTCAGGTGACACAGCCGGGCCATGGGGTAGGCAGCCTTGACTTTCAACTTCCTGTGAGAGAGGAACGCCATAGCGCTAAGGCTAAGCGCTAGATCAGATGGAGCTGGGACAAGAAAGAGGTAGGGACAGGGAGGAGGGGAGTGAGCACAAAGATAGCTCCCCCTCTTTTAGTGGGTAGGGAGTAGGAAGGAGTGGGCAGCACAGTTTGCTATGCTCTATGGCATATGCTATACAGCAGGGGTGGGCAATTGATTTTCCCATGGGGCCACATGTGAAATTGGAAAGTATATTTAGTCTGGCCCTCCAAAACCATTCCAATTTCTCATGTGGGCCCCATGGGAAAATTAATTGTCCACCCCTGCACTTGGTAAACCTTTATCCAGTAAAGTTCAAATATTGTTTCAAATGTCACAGCCTACACTGTGGAGTAAGGGCAACTGCTTTGGTTTTCAAGAAAATTCTGTTCAGCTGCAGTGGACATACAGGAGGTAATTACATACAAACTAAATAAAAATTAATAGAAATGAGAAAAATCTTTATTTTTAGCTAAATATTAAAATTTCAGAAAATAGCTTATAGTTTTTGTATAAATGAGAAATAGTCAAATATATTTCTGTCACAAACAAATCCAGATGTTTATATATTATACAAATTTCACACCTGGGAGCTCTGAAAATCTGTATTCACACACTCCTTCTCCTGCCTGTCACTAGACTGGAATCCAATAAGATCATCATATGATGCAAAGGAATCAAGTTGGCGCAGGTCAAGCATCGACTTCACGGTCATCTCAAGGTTGCCAACAGGCTGGGACCAGCGAACGCGTTGCCTTGGCACCTTACTTAGAGGCTCTGAACGTTGAGAAGAACTGGACTTTGTTCCCTTGGATGATAAGACACATATCACACATTATAATGCTAAACTATAGTTAAGATCAAAAGGAATTAAACAAATTGAAACTGCATGAAACGTTCAAACTGATCTTGCTTTTTCAGCACATAAAACCAAGCCAAATGTTATTCAGAAGCTGAAGAGAGTTTGGGATAAAATGGACTGCTATAGGATTCTGTAAATACAAAATGAATTATGAATCCATAATGGCAACACACGAGGAAGCATTTGTTTAAAAAAAAAAAAAAAACTGGGTAAAACATAAATCTGAAACACATTCCATTTTTGTCAGAAACATAAATGCAAAATGTTAGTTTTGGATGGTTTTCATGGCAGCATAACTACACAAATCTGACATGCAACATGCAAATTTGGAGAAAAGCTGTACTATGTTGCCACAAAAATTCATGTTTCACTGCAAAAAAGGGAGAAAGGTTGTTAGGTCATGAAATGACAGGAAATGTTCATTTTTACCAAAAAAAGCTTTCCTGTTTTTATTTACTTCTCAGCTTGATAAATATGCCCGACATGCAGGTATGCCAGTCCATGCTATAAATATTTACCACATTCTTTTAAAGGCCACATCCTTATAGCACTGTCATGGTATTAACATGAGACAAATAAAGACTGCACATGGGGATTTGCTAATGGATAAGTATTGTGTTAGAGAAAAAATGCTCCACTACAAAGAAAGAGGATAAATTAGCAAAGATGCAATTACATAACTGCTTAATACTATAATATATGTTTGTTGTACCATCCACTTATATTCCAGTTTCTTTGTTTCTTAGATTTTGGGGATGCCTCTTATGTTTACCAGGGAAGTTAGGTCAGCCAAGGATCAGCCTCACTCTACATGAAGCTTAACATAGAAAGTAGGGCATGTGTACAGATAAAGCAACTTTTAATATATAGAATTTGACTCACCATATGAACTGCAGACACTGCAAGTTCTAAACTACTTTCGGTATATACACTTATTAGTGCAAGGTGCATTTTCTGCTACATCAAGAGCACATTGAAGGGAATATCAATTTAAAATACATCAATAAACTTACCCTTTTCATCTCCCAGAAAGAAAGGCGTCTTTCAATAGAGTTTGGAACACTGGAAGTCGTATTCGTACCTACAAAAAAAGCAGCATTATTACATCATACTCTGTATCATATAATGCTATGTATATGAAGGACTTTTCATCTTTTGAAACTTAAAGCCAATAAATAAGAGTAAGGACTGACTCCTTACCAGTTACATCTTCATCGCTTCCATCATCAATTCCCTCTTTATCACTGTCTGATGACAATGTAGGAACTGTAGACATAACGGCAATAGTCTCTCGCCTGACATAAAAAAAAAAAAAAAAAGGATTTACTAAAACACAACACAGATTACTTTATAAAACTGAGTCTCTCACTCCTACACCCACCATAGTTTTGCAGCCTTGGTCCTTTCCTCCTATGTTAGTGACTGCCTCCCCTGCTTCTATGGTGTGTACACCTCTGCATAAAGGAAACATTTAGTGCCTCTAATTGATTACTTAAAATGATTAATATGACCAAACTATTCTGCACTGAAAGCTACAGGAATACATGCATCATGTCATGTTTCATTCTCAAAATAACACCAAAGAAGAAGTCCAGTGTCATTCCATCAGATTAAAAATAGAATAAATGCTTTAAGACTAAAGAATTTGCTATGGCTGCATGGTACAGACATGCTTACTATGGACTTTAATGAAAAACCCCCTTAATGCCAAAATTCATGTTTCAATATCAAGTTAAGCACCAAGTGTTCAGCCAGCGATACTTGGGAAATGTTGTAACACCAACTTGATAGCAGGTTTGAATGTCCTCGCTTTGGCTTAGTTTAGGGGAACATCGACTTTCAGTACCTTGCATTAGCAGTTCGGGGAGGAGCAGACTTCTCCACTTGCTTTCCGCGCTGCCTGATTTCAGCCAATCTTTGGCGCATATTGATTGTCATCTCTGAGCTGAGACGCCAGATAAAAATGCAGCTGCAAAAATCATACATGTATCATTTAGGCTGGTGTAAAGGAATGCACGTAAAAGTTTCTTCTCGCAATCAAGCTGCATGACACACCTTTTTCAGATTAAACTCAATATAACTGAACTTTGAGGACAGGGGTAAAAAACAAACAAAAATAAATAAATAAAAACCCTTTAAAAAGGGACACTGAAACCCCCAATATTATGAAGGCTCAATCTGTGCACATGAACATTCAAGTTAATTTTAAAAAGTTTTAAAATCTTAGTTACGATGCAAAATTATTTCAATATACAGAAATTATGGCTTACCTATCTCCAGACACAGAAATCAGGTGCTTGCAGTCATTGGTAAATTTCATCCCTGTTACAATCTCTGATCACAAAACACAAATACAAAAAAACTTTAATGTATGTGATGAAGCTATTCCAGCTCATAAAAACACAAAAACACTTTTTGGGAGACTGATTGATTGTTTAAAAGCTGAAATTTGGAAAATGTTGTTACTTGCAGTACCATATATAAATATTTATATGTAATTTTATTTTTATAGAGCGTCACTAGTTTACACGTCACTGTACAATTCAACAATACAGTTATAATAAAGACATGGGAAAGTGCTTAACTTTGTACAAATGAAGTAATACTAGCATATAATCATGAAGATATTTATCGTTCAAAGTGCCAGGCAGCAACTAAAAAGAGGATGGATGATCGTGCCCTGTAGAGCTTACAATCTAAATGGGAGGGAGACTTACATACACAAATAGGAGGGTAATAACTGCAGTTACACAAAGTGCTGAGTCATTGGCTAAGTGGCAATCATAAGTCTAAAATGAATGAAGGACATAAAACCAAAGAAAGTGCTCCAAGAGGTAGGATTTGAACAGAGGGATTATTCTTGGTGGAAGTAGAGGGGTAGAGAGTTCCAAAGATGGGGGGTAGCAAGAGAATGGTTTAAGATGAGAAAAAGCAGCGCTGGTGAGTGGTGCATAAAGATAATTGCTTAGTGAGGAATAGAGTAGACGACTATGTATATATGGGCACACAAAGATGTAGAAAGGGGCAAAGTAGTAAAGTGTTTTAAATGTCAAAATGAGGAAACTGTCAATAATTTGTTTTACAATGCAGAGCCATGGAGCACACTGATTTTGCAAGAAAGTCTGCCCCTTTACCCTTGAGAAAGGAAAATCACTTCCACGAAAAGAACAAAAGACAAGTACCACTATCTAAAAGATATCTGCTGCTAGAAAAACCCATTTATCTGACGAAATAATGTTGGGATTAAAAATTTTGCACAAATACTATTACTTGCAATGGCTTCCTTGAAAAACCAAGAACACAATGGACAAAAGACAGAGGTATCATTATTTTTGGTTGTACCTTAAAACCACATATACTGTTTAGTAAAGCAGATTAGGATTGGGTTAAAATTATGTACTTTATTACTGCAGAATATATAGTAATTTTTGTATTTGCATACGAGAGCATTTACCTGGTCCTTTTCATCACAACAGTTCTATATCACTTTATGACAGAAGACTAGCCTGCCACAGGTTATAGTGCAATATGCAGGCACTATACACAAATTCTTAAGTGTAGACTGATGAGCCTATCAGTACAATGCTCAAGATAAAAGATCCATGTAAAAGCAAAGTTACATATTACTATACCAGAATGCCCAAACATGGTGGCAACACACTCTCCAGAATAAAAGTCAAAGATGGACAAGTTTTTGTCTGAACAGCTTGTGGCAATATAAAGTCCAGATGGGTCTGTTTGAACCTAGAAAGAAGGAAAGAATACTTAATGTAAAACGGTTGTTCTACACACACTGCTCTTGCAATTTTAAAACCTATGTTTCTTAAAATTGAGGCCCAGTTTTCAGCGAGAGCGGCATTTTCACTTGATGGTAGGGTTCGGGTCACTGAGCATTATAAATACGGTTATAATGATGGCATACAATAGCTCCATTCACTCTGCCTCTCTCTCCTAGAAACCAAGATCAACTTGTTGGGATGTTGTAGTTGGGAGCTGTAGTTTCACAACTTGAAATATTGGAGGCCTTTGGATAAGACACCTTTTTCATAAAGATTTTAATAAAAAAAAAAAACCCTCTATACTTTAAGCGCTCCAAGGTATTGTATTGCTTGTATTTTGTCTTTAGATGGTTGGTGGGCATCACTGCTCTAACTGCAAAGTGCTGTACCTTAGGGGGCTTAACTTTTTTACCCCAAAATATTGCGAGGAATAAATCAGACATGATGAAGTGACCTTAGTTGCTGTCATGCCCAGGACAAACAGGTGGAATAATAATGCAGTTTTAGATCAGGGTACTGATTTCTAACTTCCCCATGTGTGGGTAACACAAAGCAGTCAGAAACAGACTGTATTTACTCACTTTAATTAAGGTCCCATCCTCACTCTGTGATCCTTTGTACAATTTCTTCTGCTTTCCACTGCTAATGTTAAAAACTCTAGGAGAAATGAATATCAAACTCCTATATAAATACCTTAACATTTCCACATTCAAACATAATATAAACATTAAGAATGAGATCTTCATTTTGTTAGCATAATTCTTCCTAGGCCCAAATTTACAGGAATTTATAAGGCTGGCAAGTATTTTTGGGGCCAGGGATGAGGAGGTACACTTCTTTCATAAAAAAAATAAAAAAGGTTAGTAATTTATGTACTGCATTCACAAATATAAAGTCTTGGGGTTAAGGCCGAATATACTTTAAAAATTACTCTAAGTTGTGTAGGTAGCGGGTCCACAGAGACATAGCACACGGATAAAGGATGGCAAAAATGCTTAATCCAGCTCTGTCCTTATTAAATACAGGATAGGTTTTATATATATTTAATGTACAAATGTGAAAGCTGGGAATCCTACCTTATATTGCGGTCCTGGCACCCTATGGCTGCATATTTAAGGCTAGGGTCCACATCCATATCATACAGAGTGGTTTTCCGCACAATGTGGTGAGTACGAGTGAAGTGAACAGCTCCATCCCCTACCTGAAAAAGATACCACACGTGCTTTAAATGCTACTAGTTGCCTACTATCATAAACCTTTCTATATTCTTTACACAACAATTTCAGGTCTTAAAATGGTACGACTTATTTTAGATTAATTTCAACAACAAGTTCAATACACCGTTAGGGTGAAATTTATACAGTTTGAAAAGGTTGATTTTGATCTTCTCGAGTTTTATAGATGTTAAAAAATGGGTCCCGATCGAATAATATCTATCCATACTTTTCGATCAGGGAAAAAAAAAATGATATGTTTCGATCAGGACCCATTTTTTAACATCGATAAAACTCGAGAAGGTCGAAATCAAACTTCGAGCTTTATAAATTTCCCCCTTGCTGTTGCTTACAGTGACTGAATTATAAAATAAGGGATAATGCCATAAAATAATTTTAATATACAATTTGTTATATTTCTATGATTTCTTTCTAAATATTCTGCTACACTTAAGCTTGGCTACATTAAAAATTAAGCCTCCAAACAAATCCCTTTTTTCATTGGTAGGTTCAGAGTTTACCCCCTTTCATAGTCCAAGGTGGTTATTCTCTAAAGTCCAAATTGTAGTGTAAAGGTCCGAATTCACCAGTTAAACACAGTCACAATAGACTGATAATGTCGCAGCTGGAACTTTGTAATAAGATAATTGTCGCAGTCGCGACTTTACAAAGGAAAGGTTGTCAAAGTTGGAACTTTAAAAATTGGCACGGCCCATACTTTATAATGGCAGAATTGTCACTAATGGGAATCTGCTGTTTGCAATTTCGACAGTTGAATTCTCACTTTCGACAATAACCCCCCAAAAAGCTACCTTTGAACTTTTAATGTAATTATAAGGAAATTTTTTTGCACATATGATGTAAGAGCTGCTATACAAAAAAAAAAAAAAAAAAAAAGGGAAAAAGAAACGTCAGGTAGATCAATCTATTGATCTGTTCTACAGATGCCACAGAATGCTTAGGTCATGCCTGGGAAAAATATATTCACTGCATTGCAAGTAAAGGCCAGAATTAGGGCTGAGTCTGAAGGTAAATATTGCTATAAATTTGTTCTTGAATTGCAATTAAACTGTGTTTCAAAATAGAAATATGTACTGTATATATCATCCCAAGAATAACTGTACTGGTTTTAATGAAGCATGTCGGTGAAAGGTTACCTTATCAGCAGTGCGAAAGTAGATGCTCTTATCTGCACCACAGCTGATCATACGAACCTTTCCATCATTTGCTAGTAAAAATAGAGAGAGAGAGAAGCTTAGCCAAATAACACTTATTGACAAGGCCAAAAAACGTGCGGAAGACAAGACAATGTCATGCATGAAACTCAAAGGGAGAGTTTATGAGAATATGTAAAAATAATTATTCTTTGAAGATGCAAAATGAAAATGGGAATATGCTAAAGCAGGCAGCAATTACCAGCAAACTTTACAGCGGTGATAGATGAAGAGTGGTCATCCAAGGTCTGCTGTAGGCTGTAATTCTTAGCAGCATCCAACACATGGATAAGTCGATCACGACTGGCAGAGGCCAGCAGGTTCAGTCCTGAAGATAAAAACAAGAAGCAAAGCCTTACTAGAAAGTATAATAACGCTAACAGACTGAGAGGGTCACCACACCACTTATTGTAGACCTTGGAACTACAGATAAACATGGGACATTTTCCTGTTTTACAAGTACCAACACAAAGAAGTTTAGTTCCCTTACAGATCTTGATTTAAAGGAATCAGATTGGAGAAGTCACAATAGTGAATCCTCTCTGGCTCTGAACCATCTTGAAGTCAGGTGATGGGGATCTCTGTAAGCAGGTGGGACTTCCTGAGTATTTTGTATTTCTGAGCGAAATGCTTTCAGAGGCCAGCTTCTACTACTCCCCACATCCCAGGGACATAATAATAGGACTTGATAGGTTCATTTTAAATGGGTACTTACACCTGCAAAGTAACTAACAAAACTATAGAAAAACATTGTGCCAATTATGCTTACCTGTAAAAATAAAAAAGTCTACTAATCTTCCTAGACAGACTGACTTCATAGAGAAATCTAATGTAGGGAAGGGACCCCTTTTCATAAACCCATCCTACCAGTAAATACCAGGCCTGGCTTATCTATTAGCCCAAAAAGGTAGATGCCTAAGGCACCTAACTCTGAAAGGTTCCTGCAGATAAAGTTTTCCTCTTTAATTACTTAATACTCTGAATTACCAGAATCCCTCTCTTTACGCACCCAAAAGGGAAGGAGATTACTATGAGTCTTAGTTCCCGAACTAAGGTCTGGTGGAGTCAATAGAAGAACTATCTACAGGATATAAATAGTTATAATGTGTTGTGTACCTTTGGTACTGTACCACTTGCCAAGGGGTGGAAAGCAACCAAGTCAGGGAAGTCATAAAAAGGAAATATAGTGTTGCACTTAAATATAGAAATTATAATAACAAAACTCCACTTGTCTATAAATGCAGACCTGTATTTTTGTATACAAGCTTATCTTTAGAGGAAACATGATAATGGTAAACAGCTAAAAGAAGCAAGGCATTTAACTACCTCCTCCTTTGAGAAGAAAAGCAACAATGAAGAACTTGTTTTTTCATAAATCATATCTATGAAGCTCTATAGAGCTGACATATTATGCAATATTTTAAATGTACAAAACAAATCACTGACCACATAAAAAAAAAAAAGTCTAACAACGGATACCATTACCTGTCTCAGGCCTAGAGTACTCTAGACATAGGATCTCAGAATCGTGGGCTTCTACTTTCAGGAGCTCAGTCAGGTTCTGCAGCTCATGAACCCTATCATTGGAGAAACCCGAGAAAATAAATTTGTCATGTCACTTACAAGAGGGTAATAGTGGCAGACAGATGAACCATTGCATGCTCATTTGTTCTGTACCATGTTTCAGAAATTGTTAGGGTTTAATGCCTCTGTTTTTAGTGATGCAAATTAAGGAAGATATAATCTACTGCAGACAGAAGGCCTTTTTTTAACGTCTTTTGCCATTGTATCACAGAAATTTCTATGCTTCCATGTAATATTGTTTCAACATATACAGTACATACGTAGAAAAAAAATATACATAACCAGATGCCATTATTTAGTTATTTACTCACTTGAGGGGTAGGTACAGTATTAGTTTGAGGGATGGTAGGTATATGAAGTAACTGCTTGAGAAGTTAAAGCACCATTATTTCAAAACATTTTCAGCTAATGTCCACTTTAAGTTATAAATCGCTAGTTCTGATGTCTGACATCCAAACTAACTATTTATAAAGGTTATAAATCACATGTTCCATTAAACTACCAATTCTACTAATTACTAGCCATTTTTGGTTTATTTGAAATGAATCTGAGCTCTCCATTTAATAGCCTATTTATGGTCAGGCATACCATAAGAGTCATTTGGTTCCACAGAAAAGAAAAAAAGGTTATGTTAAAGAAGCACAGTAATGGTAAATTATAATAGAAACTACAAAAAAAACAAAACATATACAGACAACTATTATTTAAAGCACTTGGCCAGACCGAGTTAAAGCCACTTGGTAGGGAGCAGGATACTAGATCATTTTTAAAAGCCAGTTGACATTACCTTAGAGTTCCTGTTCGATCCCCTGAAGCCAGATGCTGCCCACATGGGCTAACACATACTGAGCGAATGCCAACTTTGGTATCCAATGCCTGATGATCAATTTTATCACCCAGCCCTGCTGAGTTGTAGTCCATATCTAGTAATGCCTGGGTGTTATTGTCCACCAGGATAATCTTCATCAGATCCTGATTTAAAAAAATAAATTAATTGCTTTAACATATTCATGTTTTATTTTGATATTTGCAGTTACCAAGTGTTTACAATTTTGCAATAGAAAGAGTAACTGGAACATTCCTAAGAACAGGTGTAAATAGTGGAATCACTCAAATTCTTCAGTCCATTCAAAAATAATACAAAGCTCAATTGTTATAAACAAACAATTTTAAAACCTTTAAGTTATATATTTTTTTCTCTAATGTAGACAACTAATGTAACCTACCCCATAACGGACATGCTGAAAGTACAGGGTCTGCCAACCTAAGCCGCTATATTATGAAGAAGGCAATCTATACCTTTGGGTTGCAGCGCTATCCTACAGAACAGCTGGTGCTAGTATCACAGGGCTGACATATTGGCTTTTCATTAATATGCTAATGAACCCAGACACAGTGTTTGACTGGTTGGGGAATGTCACATGGTACATTAAACTGTGCATATCAATGAGGCATACACTTATGCTGTTTAAGAGGTCAATGCCCAGAAACAACAGCTTTCTCAGTATTGGGCGGAGCTGAAAGGCTGCCATGTACTTGTAAAATAATGTATGCAGAAGAAGCCGAAATAAAAAAGTAGGTGACCTGGAAGGAAACATTGAGGATTTATTGTGTAGCTGGTATGTAGGTTAAATGTACATCAAAGAAAGTCAGTTGCTCACCTTGTAATTTTAGGGAAATATTCTCATTTTAATTGCATGTTTCAAAGTTGCATAATGTCTCCCTTCATCATGTACCTGATGAAGGGAGGAGTTATGCCACTTCGAAACATCGTGCTGTTTGAGGTTCTGCAATTAAAATGGGCATATTTCCCTAAAATACAAGGTAAGCAACTGACTTTCTTTGATTTATATCTTGCACTTTGGGTTTTGCTGGACCCCTGACTAGTCTGCTCCCTGGATGATTGATTACTGGATGTGCCATAATTGTGCATTTCAATGTAGGTTAAATGAACACGTGATTTATTAGGAGACTTTAGTTCTTCTTTAAAGAGATGCATTATTCTATATACAAAGAAAGACAGCACATTGCAGATATTCTTCCTGTTTAATTCAGAGAACTTTATGAAAGAATCTCTTCAAAATAGTGTCTGGATAACAAAAACCAACAGTACCAAGCGAGACAAAAGTGCATAATGTTTTGTTCAGTTTTCCAGATTTAAACAGGTATATTACTTTAGCTCTGACCTTTTTTGGAATGTTTTTCAATCTTTATTATTACAGCTGTCCTTCAGAGACGCACCTTATGCAAGGATCCCTTATACTAAGGTTTTTAGTCAGAAAACATGACTTATTTAAATGATTCACTGGTACAGGTCAATTTTAATGAAACTCTTTTTCTTCATTAGGGAAGTTTTTTTTGTTTTTTTTTTTAACCTGTGTAAACAGAGATTCCACTACACAGAAATTAAATTATCAGGCTAGGATTATTTAGCAAGATAAAAGACCTGGAAAATGGAAAGAATGCTTTTTCAAACCACTATTTGTTCTGTGCTTTCAGACAGGGTTCATCAGAGTATCAATGCATGGAATGCTCCAGATAGCTATCCTGGGAAAAAATAAGGTGCATGCGACATTCCAAAAGTGAAAAGGAGAAGAAAAATAAACCAGTCTTGTCTCACCTATTTTAGGGTGACCTTGGGACTCTAGTTTAAAATTGTCTGATACTGACCTTAGCCAATTCAAAATGAAACACTACATTGTAAGCTCAACGAAGCTCGTTATTTCTAGTACTCAATGAGACCAATATGTTAATTTAAACAACTGAACCTCAAATGGAAAATTGGCCAAAGTTTTGTAGCTTTTGGAAACAAAACAATATTTCCTATACACTTGTAAAATTTACAACCCCTTTTTGGTGCCGAACTCTATTTTTGCTACTCATGAGAAAGACTACTTCCATTCTGGCAAATACATACATATGTTTTGGACCATAAAAAACAATTTTATTGGTAAAAAGTTAACTAAAGGTCCAGTAATAAGCCTCCCCATTGAATCACCTGCCACTGTAGACAAGCATTGCTACAAAGCTGCAGTCCCAGCAGAGCCTCTGAATTATATCAGCAATTCAGCTTCCTGGTTGGGTCAGGACAGGAAATCCCACCCCTACTAATCAATCAGGGAACCGAGCTGCAGATTTGAAGAAAGTAAATTTCTACCAGCAGGGATCTTTGGACATATTCATTCCACGGGTAAATGCATTTTTTGAGAACTAAGTATAATTTTTTTTCCCATGAGAATCGGAGCTTCTCATAGATGCAGTGTATTTGGCTCTGCCCCTTCACTATTGTGCTCATTGCATGTTTGGGAGCATGTGCAGAAAGTTTATACCTGTTTTTTTTTACAGCTTACCACAGGTAAATGAATCATGGGAAAAGTGTAGGACTTTATGTACTGGTATCAATTGGTCATGCTTTTCCCATGATGCATTGTAACCTGGTAAAACAGACACTTTCTGCACATGCTGATAAATATGTTACGGAAAAGAGAAAAGGGGTTTTAGTTCACCTACACTGCACCTATTACCATATTTTTAAACAATAAGATGCACTTATAAAACTGCATTTGCACCAAATATATTTGTTTCTTCTGATTTGCAACCAACACTTTGTGGGCATCCTATGATCCAGTGCATCTTATAGTCAGAAAAAAAAAAAAGTGTGTAGCATCCCTGCCTTGCTTTATGGCTGTTGTAGAGAAGAGAACAAGAATCTGTGAAATACACACACAAAAAAACCCCAAGCTAAATTAAAAATATAAAGGACTTGCTTCTCAAAGAGTACATTTACAGTACTGCTAACTGAAAAGATCTACAGCAGTGGTCGGGAACCTATGCCTCGCGAGCAAATTCCGACTAACCTTCCTCCAGCGGTCTTTTCTACAGTAGCGCTCAACTTACCGAATCAGTGTGCTGGAGGAAGGTTAGTAATAAGAGAGGACTGGCTGTGATTGCCAAAATGGCTCAGTGAGCCAAAAAGGTTCCCGACCCCTAATCTACAGTGTCTCCAACACGAAAGTGGGAGAGATAGAAAATAAACTCACTGAAATCAAACAAAACACTGAACTAATAAAATACAATATATTATGGAAACTGAATCTATTGAGTGACTTAAATTTACAGAACTATTTAAAATTTTTGGTTAACAATAAAAGGCAATTATTACAAAAAAATGGAAATTATGTGTTAACTGTCCCTTTAATGATTTGGGTCAAACATGCCATGGGCATTACAGCTCAATGAAACTATCACTCACACTGCTCAAGATATTACGGTGCAGGGCTGTGCCATGGATATTGGAGGTCTCCATATTCCAGAGCCGCACGGTACTGTCAGATGAACATGTGATGAATGAATTTGGTGGAAGGCAGGCTTGGTTGCTATCTTTAACTTCGGGATAAACCTGGAGAAAAGAAAGTTAGGAGTAGTATAAGAAAATGGCTATTCCCATGCAATTTTTCAAAAACCACTAGATCACTGGTTCTCAACCTTTTTATTGCCACGACCCTTTAGTACAATTCCCTGTGATTTGGCAACCCCCATTCATTATTAGGCGACCCCATTCAAACCCTATATTTCCGATGGTCTTAGGCGACCCCTGGCAAATCATCATTCAACCCCCAGGTTGAAAACTGCTGCACTAGATTGACTTAAATGTCCAGATATGCTCTCAGGTGTCAGCGTATTCTGCACTACACTAGGCCTCCTTCTTAATGAAATGTCTCTAATGTTAATTCATATACATATGAACAACATTCATATACATGTAGCTGAGCTATATAATCATAGTTTTAATTACAAAATAAATTATTTACAGGAACAGTATCTACTTTAAACACTTAGCGATCTTTAATTTAAATTCAGAGTCAGGTATCTAGCTCTACATACGCACACTCACACTTTAACCACCA
>JAKJJM010151310.1:0-10549 GCA_021901965.1 Pipa carvalhoi
TTACTCTGTAATTGTATATTGGGTATATAAATTGGTTACTCTGTAATTGTATATTGGGTATATAAATAGATTACTCTGTAATTGTATATTGGGTATATAAATAGATTACTCTGTAATTGTATATTGGGTATATAAATTGCTCTGTAATTGTATATTAGGCATATAAATAGGTTACTCTGTAATGTATAACCTATGCCCATGAAATGTATAGAATATTTGTATAATGTAAAATAAACAACTAAATATAGATATTCTTATTTTAGGAATCTGTAGGTATTGGGTATAAGAATATGAAGGGGACAGATCTTCAAGTCAAAGTATTACCGAGTAAGCTACAGTTAGTTTAAATCTTTATGCTTTCTAACAAAATATTGGAAAATTGTTTTCTCTACCTGCAGTTTTAGTATACATGACAACATTCACCTTCATGGCATGCTTCACTCCTTCCAATAATATGCCTTTATCACCAATGTCCTTTAGGGTCCAATGAACCATGAAATAGTTTCTGCAACAAGTTCTATTGCCAACGCTGAAACAAACATTCATTTTACCTTTTAGCTAGAAAAACTATTTAATAAATGAAACACATTTATAAACAAGTGAAGAATTTGACCTATAAATAGTTTTACTTGGGGCTCAGAAAGAATATATAAAAATATTGCAAAATGACAATATTTACATTTATACACTTATCTGCAAGGTCTTAGCCAAATGTAAAAAAAAAATCCATAAAGCAAAGACTATAAAATGAAAAGTTTTTGTTTGTATTTTTTTTTATTGAAAATATTATTTTTGACTAAATCAAAAATGCATCAAATGTAAGTTGTACAGTTAAACGAGAGTCAAGTGATATACGAGAAGACATCAACCAGCATTATCCCAAGAGGCATAAAAAAGTAGTAATAAGACTGATAAACATTTAACAAAAGCATCATTTGTTGTTAAAAAGATTATTATTATTATTATTTTATTATTATTTCTCACTTTGCTCATATGTAATTTTTTTCATATTCTGAATTGGAGTGCGCAAGGTCTTTATTCCATTGGAACACACAAATGGGGGATATTTATCAAAGTCCAATAAGAATTTGACTTGTATATTGATACTGGATTAGTGTTAAATAGAACAAAAATCTCACGATATTGATACTTATAAAGCCCCATAAGACCTTTTTTTATGGCAGAAAACGTGTTCACCAGGCTGAGGGTGGTAAAACCCATTATTGCCTATGAGGATGGTTCTGTAATCAGATCAGTTTTAGATTGGCCATATCGATCAAAAACAGAACAGGACTCCATTGAAAACAGTGTAAAGTTGGGTGGATTTAACGTATTGATCAATTTTATTGGCCACTATATAAATTGGTCAAAATTGAAAATGCAGCGGACAGAAAATAATGGCTGTAATGGGGCAAACAACGACAAAACATATCTCATAGGATCAAATAGGTCGAAATGACCTTGGTAAATTTACGCCAATGCCCAATAGATTCTAAAGTTTTTCAATCTCTACAGTTTAAAGTGAGTGATAGATCTGGCAACTGATTTATTTTTAGCCAAAAATTTTGTATGTCTATGCGATAAATTGTATCTGGGGATTGAAAATCTGTAATAGTATATTCTATGATTGCTATTACATAGTAATAGAGTACATATAGAACCATGAACCTGCCTTGCATATAAAGGCCCTGAAAAACTGAAAATGGGGTTCTTACACACCTCAGTCCAAAAATAGGGAATAAGGGCTGCACGCACAAAAAGTAGGTAATGTACCAAAGTTTACTGACACCTTATAAGCAATGTGACAAAAAACAAGTTGCGGGGGGCAACGGCCTCCCTTCGTCAGGCTGTTGCCCCCCAAAACATTGTTTTGTGTCACATTGCTTATAAGGTGTCAGTAAACTTTGGTTTGTTACCTACTTTTTGTGTGTGCAGCCCTTATTCCCTTTTTTTTGACTATTGTATTTTCAGTGGGCTGTTGCCAGGCTGTAGTGAGTGCTTGAATTAGGTTAACCGCATTCAAGTGTGTGTGCATTCCTTCTCCTTGTTTTTTATGTTCTTACACACCTTCCAGTTCAAATGAAAGATGATGAACATGCTTGAACATGTCTGATATATGACAGAGGGATCTTGTTGGTACTGTGCAGATGGCTTACATTAGTTTTAGCAACGGTTTTCTTATGCTGACTTGCAAGGGTAAGTAGTTTATCAATTTGGTCTAGTTTCAAAAACGTTATCTGTGAATTGCTTTGCATCATTTTTACTCTAATTGTCTCCTTATGGACACACCATAGTACTGGAGTCGATGTGTCTGCAGTATAATTTATTTGAAGAAATTAAGTAGTTAATTTTATGAAATGTAAGGGATCAGGTAGCAGGATATGTGTCTTCTGAGGATGACAGTTTACAGCAAAGATTAAAGGCCAAATGGAACATTTTATGTGACAGTTTTATTTTAAGGTCGTGTGAGTAAACAAAAATACAAAAAGAAAACAAAACAGTAGACAATAGCCTTCTTTGGCTTTAACTACACATTATTGTAGCTTGACTGACCAGCTACTGGCCTAATGCCTTGTACCACATAATAATAAAACAAACATTTCAGTTAATTCATCCTGCATCCATCCATTTCTCTCAGGCTCAAAGCTGTGGTTTCTCTCCCCCGGCTGAGAATGCGAATGAAGAAAAGCAAACCCTTTTATTAGACTGCACCCAATGTACGCACAACAAAAGTAAATCAGGACTGACCTTGATGGAAAGGATTTTGCCGTTGTCATCCTATTCCACAACCAGACTCCCATAAAGTGAATTACCAGAAAACTAAGACAGGGAATTTAACACATTTTCTAGCTGCTTACTTTGCTTCATATTCCATTGTTCATTAATTTAATTGGTATATCGTAAAATTAACCCTTTAGCTAAATCTAACTCATAGGTCTGTATCATGTATCCCTAATTTGAAAGTGATTTTTCCAATAATTTCTCATAGTAATGCATTCATATAATAATGTATGAAAAACTTTCCAAATAGCATCACAAATATTGGAACATGTATATATGCAACTATTGATCAAAGTATAGTACATCCTTGCTGTTCAGCCCAATAAATGTTACAACTAATGTGACAGTAAACCTCTCATGAATATCAGTAAGGAACTGAGAAGCTACAGTTAAGGCAATGCCCTACATTACATTTTTCCTCAAGTTGCAAAACCTTGCCTAAAGTACCACAGGGAACTGTGTCCACCTCTGTCACCAGGTGTTTTATCAAGAGAAAATACATTATACGAGAAGCTAAAATCTAGTCTGAACTGGGGAAGTCATTGGATTTCATATAACTTGATTTTTCCCAAAGCATTTTGACACATAAAAGGTTGGTTTATAAAATGAAAATGCTTGGATTGGGAAAATGTGTGTAAGTGGGTTAGTAAGTAGCTCAGTGGCAGAAAACAGAGGTTGGTTATTAACAGTACATATTAACACTGGGTCACCATTACTAGTGGCGTACCAAAGGGACAATATCAGACTCTATTCTCTTCAATATGGTTGTATTTTCCATCGGGTTTCATGGGTTTCGGCAAACGCAGAAACCACGTGTGGCAACATGCAGAGTTTGTCCTTAAGAAAAGAGAGAAACTGTGAGACAACCCAGTGGACACACAGCCACAGATCCTATGTAACCTGCCCTTGTGGTCCTTATCAGTTAGTGATAAGAGTGTGTAAAGCAGGATTACATGAGGCAAGCATTTTTAGTCATGCTTCCATTAGTTATGTAGAAGGATAGATGAGGAACCAAGGGATAGTCTAGCATAGAAACAGTCGGAATATATCAACTGTAGTGTAGCTTAGGTTCAATCAGTTCTGATGATTTTGACAATGCAACCTGTAAGCAGTATAATATATGAAAACAGTGAAATATGAGTGAGTGGGAACTGGAATTTGTGAATCTGAAGCAGATCATTGCTGTCTTTCTGATGTTTTTACCAATGGTATAGTAGTATTTGTTTGTCTTTTCATGAAATGAATGCTGGAAGATAAGAAAAGGTTATTTTCTTGAAATACTTGACACGGTACAATAAATTTGCAATTAAGCAATTTTTTTCAAAGCCTGAAAGACAGATTTAAGCAAGAAAATGACTAGCTTTATTTATTACAATTGCGTTTGCTCATAAATTAAATAAGTATGTTATGGCAGGTTGTCATAAATTAGGCATTCACTACACTTTTGTTTGAAGTGTCAGTTATAAATCTATTGAAATGCATGATTCTATCCCATGTGTATCTGATAACTAGTGCTTATTATAAAAAGCAACCCAAATATAGAAAAAAGAATGGAGATGTTTTTTTCCTCTTATAGTAAATATATTTTCCCTACCCTACCTGCATAAGGTATTAACTACCCACTGTTTTCTTTCAATGAGACAGTTACTTACCCACTTAAACACATTTTATTTCAGTCCAAACAATCTTTCTTTTTTTTAAGCATCAACATTTATGTGGCATAGTATCAAATGCTTTGGGAAAAATCAAGGTATTCAACATCCAACAACATCCAACATCACATCCTGTTCCTGTCTAATACCTACTTCCTCATAAAAGCTGATTATATGATGGCGGTGATATACAGCTATACATTTATTTGCATTAACTTGCTACAGGGTAGCATCTATTTAGTTTCATCTAGCTTTTAGTTTCTTGACTTACTTTTTGACCTCTTTATGGACATTGGCACCACATTTGATATGCGTCAATCCTCATTGAAGGACCTTAAGTATTAGAAATCATAGCCTTTCTATGCCATTACTTAATTCCTTAGAATGTGTAGGTGTATGTCATATAACTCTGATTGTTCTATTCTAATCTTTTTAAGGTGGTGCTGTATGTCATCCTGGTTTAGACAGGCAACATTTAGGGCCAGATTCTCCATCGTCCGTACCCCTGTGAAAATGCCTTTGCAAAGGCATTTCTGTGAAGTGCATGAGGCACACCGCTCTGTTCGCCTGTTCTTGAAGTTCATGAAGTGCGTCTGCGACTATTTCAGCGGTGCGCCTCATGCACTTTGTGGAAATGCCTTCACAAAGGCATTTTCACAGGGGTACAGACAATGGAGAATCTGGCCCTTAATGGAGAGTTTAATGTATCACCTCCATGCTTTCATCTGCCACTATCTCCTTTAAGAATGTCTGCTCCGTGAGCAGTAAATTCTATTAGCAGGGCACACATGATTGTAAACTAATTACAATTAGATCAAACTCAATATTTGGAGCCCTGATCAATGTAGTTTTATACACATCCATGATTTTTCAGCTGATCTGACAACCCGGTCTTTTCTCTCCCTTTGTGAAACGTTTGGTAATTACTTTTCATTATTCAGGACATTTAGAGAAAAGCAAAATGTCTGGAGTGAATTTTGGATAGTTCTCCAAAAATATGATTTAAACACAGCAATAGATTTGAGACCTGTGACATTTTTCCCAGGGTCCATTACCTATTCACAGACTTACGCAAAGGAAGTAATTCATTCAGAACAATAATACGTACCTGCAATTCATGTTAATAAAAGCAATCATTATCCAGGATGTGTTTTGGGGAGTAATAAAAGGATATTTCCCCATGTGATATCTGCATTCCAATGCTTTTATTTGTGCTACCAGTTTCTACCCAACAAAATTATGAAAAGGATTGAAAAAAATCATCTGTAAACCCCTTTGTCCTCAAGCTACATTTCCTGTCCTGTTTAGCACATAAAGTTCAAATATATCATATGTATGCAATGAGTTTACAAAAGATTACTGCATGTAGATGCACGATATCAGAGTTAAAAGATATTGGGTAGTATTTTATACTTGGGGATATAATAAAAACAACTTTCCTGAACAATACATTAAAAAAGCCTTTCCCTGTATGCTGGCTGCATTCCATTAATTTGTTCTGTATAAGAAATAAACTTTGGACTAAAATGTAAATGTAAACAAGTGTTTCATCTGATTCCTGGGCCACTGTCTCCCCATTCCCACCTGTACAAGTCTCACATCTCTCAGTTCCAATCATCTAAGGGATATGACAACACTGGCAGAGCATTCCCACACAATTCATCAACTGTCAAATTAACACAGTTTTACAGCTGACACTTTCTGTAAATCCACATAGTATTAATCTGTTACCACTTCTATGATAATCCTGGATTACTTCACAATCTCATAGGTCCCCATCTACTACCATCAACAGCAGTAATAAAGCACCAAGCCTACACCCCTTTTATCTCACTGAGTAACCTTTTGCCACACCTATTTTTCTAATAAACTGCTGTAGGTTTAGTCCCTTTTTGGAAGTAAGCATGGATGGTTGCAGTAATCCCGATGGTATATATTCTACATGTAGCCAAATACCAAATCCTAACTGTATTAGTTCACTAATCTTATAAATATTTGCTAATGGCTTCATCTTGTGTCCAGTTTGAGAAAGGACAGCCCTATATATTTTGTTTGAAGACACACTCAAAATCATCACTGGTTGGTGAAAGGACCCCATCTCCTCAAGTTCTATTATTGTATGTATGTATATTTGTATTTATAAAGCGCCACTAGGATACGCAGCCATGTACAATCCAATTAATCCTGAAATAAAAAGTTTATGTTGTTGTTAACAATTTGCTATATACAATTCTTTTGTGGGACATCCTTAAAGGGGAAGCATGCCTTTATTACAAGGTATTCTATATTTGTTGTGCTTCTGAATATTAGCTACCATCTTGCTCACAGGTCAGCAATGTGCAATGAGTGTACATATACATAATTATTTTATATTAGAATCAGAGGAAAGGCCCATTAGCTAAACTACAATGAAAAATTATTTACAGGTATTTTATACACAAAAAATTCTATTTTGCACCAGTTAATTCAGCCCATTTGAGGGCAGGTGATATTCATCAAGTAGCGAATTCACCTTCTAAAGAGAATTTGTCACTCTATGTAACAATTTGACAACAGTGTAGCCAAGTCAATTGTGTGTATTCATTAAACACAGTATTGTCAGTTTGATGGAGAAAATTGTTGTAAATTTGTACTTTTTGAACATAACTGAGTCAATAGTGGCAGTGGAATATTGTAGTAAATATGTCATGAATAGGTGCATTTTAGCAAAGGTAACAATGCTACTATAACTATTTTTTCTACATTACTGATAACATATTGGCTTAAGAAAGGGCATTGTCACCATTTTGTCATCTTTGGATTGCTGGTATTCCAGGTCTGCATGTAAACATGCATGTTCTCTGGATAAAGATCTTTATTAATAGTTCCACTATTGCCCCACACTAACCACACCCTATTCTGACATAAAAATCCACTGTATATCACTCCTAGATATGGCCAGTTACATAGTTTTGCCCCCTGCAATGACACAGTTTACATTATCTTTCCAGACACCGTTAATCAAGTTCTGGATAAGGTGTTCCTCTGGCCCACTTAATCATCAGTGTTCCAAGGCATGATCATGAGATAAGCAAAGGTATTCTACAAAGAGATCACTCTTCCTTGGTACACTTGGCAGGAACAGGCAATGCTACCAGAAAAGTACTTGGGGGTTCATTCCGGAAAAGGCGAATTTTCCATGTTGAATTCACTGAAAGCGAAGTCCCATTATAAAGTCGCGACAATTCTCCCATTATAAAATTGCGACCGCAACTAAAAAATTGTCGCGATTGTGACTTTATAATGGGACTTCGCTATCAGTGAATTCGGCACTTTAAATTCGCCTTTTCCAGAATGACCCCCTTGGACTTATCTAAATACCCTGCATTGGCTTTGAACCAGTTTTACTTTCTTTGTTATTACTAGATTGAGTAAATACCACTTGTCAGAAACTTGCTGAAAAAGGGCAATCATTAATGTAAAACATCCAAAAAATTGCACATTCTTTTTTCTCATGTAGAATGGTAAAGTGTCTGCATTGTATATACCACGTTCTGCAGTAATATGAACTGTGTATTGTGCTGTGTAACACTCTTCATGAAAGATTAAAAAAAAACTATGCTGGGATGAAATGAGATACACATCTAAATTCATTTGTGCAACAATATATAATTATATAATAGCACCTCCATCTAAGGGCCATTATCTTCCTTTTCCTCCTGCATAATAATAAGATATTTGGCCAAAACTGCTGAGTTAATAATAATGGCTTTGTTGCTATTATCTTATCATTCTGTTAGAAATTCATTCAGCAGAGGATGTTATGATACAGGGTATGAAGCTATTTGCCAGATGATAGTAGTCCCACATTTTCAGTTTTTAAGTAACAATTAACTGAAGATTTGTTTGCGTACGTTACAATATAAAACACTCTTAACCTAACAGGAGTTCAAACAGAACATGCTGTGACCTTAACTGCTTTGGACGCTCTACAATAATTTCCTTTGCATTTAAATTACATTGTTAGCAGATAATAAATAACATCCCTGGTGTTTTATCTCTAACTGGTAACATTTTAGTATTATTGCATTTAGATTAAGGTTAAAAGAAATATAGAACTTCTTAATACTATTGGTACTTTTTTTATATTATCTTAGAAAAAGGCTAAGTGGCATGATGAACAGTATCTTGTCTAGTAGAATTTTTTAAGATCAAATATACAGTATTCTCAGTTGAATAGCAAACACAGGGGTCATTGGGTAGTTCTCTCCTTTAATTCGAATGTCATTTACTTTTCACTGTGTTTTGAGTTGTGATTTAGCAATGTGATGCTGGGGTTACATCTACTGCCAGAAGATAGTAAGCACAGTAACACAGGAAAAATCCAGCCATGTTTAGAGTGATGTCATTTTAGTTGAGGTCCCCAACAGAGGGAAATCAGGCTATTCCTAGTAAAATATAGCTTATAAGAAGACCACATGCTGTGGCATGAATACCAGCTGCAGAATTCAGGAGAATCTAAAAGCCTGACTTGCAGGAAAAGGCCCTTAGATCAAGAACACCCTTAGGTAGTAGATAGGGTATAGTGCACAATAGGTATTTGCCAATGTAGACAGAATAGTGGCAGTTGACCTGCCAGGAGTGAGAAAGCCCTAGGAGTAAAGGTGAACATCCTTACTCTAGTTGGGGAGCCCAGTGGCCAGTGTAGGGTTTCTCGGAATAATTCGGTGTGAAATGAGGAGAACTCTTCCAGTCCGCTGCTTGATACTGCCAGTGTTCAAATGTCTGAAATTATGGTTTAGCGTCATACTACATTTATTGTTAAACTGCTAATTCTCTTAATAAACTGGTTGCTATAATGAAGTCATATCTGGCTCCGACATTGTGTTATTATCCACCGTTCCTAGTCTGTAAATAGAGCTCTTTACCATGATATTGTACTTGTCTGGGTCGGTTATATTAATGTTTCAAGGTGAACACAGAGCGTCCAACATAGACGAAATAGCATTGTACATACCATGTCAGTAAAATGAAAGCTTATAATACATCACAAGTTAGTTCCTTTTTTTACCGGTAAATGAGTGATTCTCTGGATCCGGGCTTAATGCCTACGAAGTATTACTATCAGTGTCCTATACCTAATTAACAACTTTCAAAGACAGGAAAATGTCTCTGGACAGTCTAGTTACCATATGTGAGATAAGGACAGATTATTAAAAGGATTTCATCTAATAGTAATTTTATATTCATTACAAAATGTTCATTTAACATTATGGACAAAACTTGCAAGTTCGAAGCAGATGGCAATTAGTATCATTGGTTTTAATCATACAGTGGATTGCATGTTAATATCAGGATGTCTGCTGCATCCACTATACTGTACACTGGGCACTTAAAAGAAAACTTGCCTCTAAATTATTATCTACATTGGAGAGAAGGAGGAAGAGTTCTTTTACTTAGTTCATGTTTTCCTTGTTTCTATTAAAAAGTGTATTAAAGTGCCACCAGAATTCAGTTAAATGTTATACAAAAATCCACATAGAAGTACACAGAAAAGTGTTCAGTGCTAACAAATGAATCCTAAACAGGGCTTCCTTACCTTTTATGTATTTGAAATTGTTATTGTTGACTAAATGTTATGGTTAATTATCCTCTGCTTGGCCCTAAACCTGTCTTTGTTTTCTGTTTCCAAATCTCTACTGTCTTCTCCAAACTGTGGCTTAACCCTCAACTCCTCTTCATCTGCCTCTGATTCCATCTTTAAGTTAATGGTCTTGATCTCCCAGACCTATATTCACACTGCTATCCTTGCACATGTGATCCTGTTTGGTACCACAGCAGAAAACCGATGTTACCAAAAAGGACGTGTGAGAGTTTCAGTTAGCCAGGATTTCTGGTTCGCTAGGGAAGTCAATAAACATTTTGTAAGGGAATGAAGACTAAATGAGCATATAACCACAACCTTCAAGCACTCCTCCTGGTATAGTGAGTAAATAATTATTTAGATTGTAAGCTCTATGGGGCAGGGACCAACATCCTCTTGTTTCAATCATGGTCTTGCACTTAAAGTGATGTATTTTCTTGATGATATGCTTGTAATTTACTTCACTTGTACTATTGTTAAGCACTTTTCCCTT
>JAKJJM010151449.1:0-10122 GCA_021901965.1 Pipa carvalhoi
ATGTCTGTCTGTCCGTCCCATGTCTGTCTGTCCGTCCCATGTCTGTCTGTCCGTCCTATGTCTGTCTGTCCGTCCTATGTCTGTCTGTCCGTCCTATGTCTGTCTGTATAATTTTTATTAATAAAGCGCAACAAATTTACGCAGCGCTGTACAATTCAGCAATACAAATATAATACAGACATGGGAAAAGTGCATTACACAACACAAGTGAGTAACTAACAAGCATAAAATCACTAAGTGCCAGGTTGTGATTGACACAGGAGGTTAGAGGTCCCTGCCCCGTATATGTTTTTATCCATGTCAAAATTTGTCATTTTTCAAAGTCAGTCATTGTTAAGGACAAGACTCATTTGGAATAGTAACACATTGGATGTTCTCTTCCTATGATGTCATAAATACAATATATTGTCAGTAGTGATGTCAGGACATAAATCCCTTTCATTCTGACTCACATTAATGACAGTTTAGTAAATTAACCCCACCCTTGACTAAAAGGCATACAAGTCATGCACCAAAAGAAAAATTTATTTAAAGGTCAAATTGTCAGTTATAGCCACAGAGATGTCTAATGATAATTATTCTTATGCTGTTGCAGAACTACAACTCCCAGCATTTCATACCAGCAAAGGTCGAGTGTAGTGATTCTGCAATATTCAGTGGATATTTACCTTTTCTGTAAAGTGAAGGAGCATATATATATATATATATATATATATATATATATATTTTATATATTTTAATTAAACATTGTTGAGAGCATAAATCACATTGTAGTTGGAATTATTTATCAGGTGCCTGATTGGTTGCTATGGGTTACATCACTGTTGGAAGTTTGAAGATATGTTTGGGAATTTATAACTAAGTATTTATTTGGGAAGAAGGGGGACTACTGATTTTTGCATATGGATAGGACTTATGCAATTGTTCCAAAATGACAATATAGAAAACGCATTTAAAAAACCAAGACTGGACAACCAACCATTTCCAGGAACAGCAATAAATTCACAACCGTCACCCTAGCAACAAACATTAGTTTTAAATGTCAAAGATACAAATAGCTTTTAAGTTCCCTCAATGTATGGGAATGTTTCTTTCATTCCCGCAAACACATCTTATTATCTTTCCCCCTGCGATACACAAAGTATAATTTAGATACTAAGAGTAATTTGGATGAAAGTTGTCAGGGAATGCTGGGTATTGTAGTTTAAAAAAAAATGGTGGTTCAAAGCCCTTTCATTATAAATGCCTGCCACAGATTTATGCATTTTATAGATGGCCATGTACAATGCATTTTTCATACTATGGTAGGATATGGTAAAGGATATTTTGATAACCGTATTTAACCCTAAGCAGCTTACCTGCCAGGAGGAGAAGAAGGATGCCGGGCTAAGAAGAGTGTTGTTGGTAGGATGGATTGCTCCCAAGAGGTCATTTGTGCAAATGTCACACCCCTGTGCATCTCTCCAGTCCCAGAAAGGGATTGTAAAATTCTCATCCCCTGTGATCTTCTGAATCTCATGTTCCCAATGCAGGAGGAAATAACGATGCCATGGAAGAAAGGAAGGGGCCTCATGGGCAAAGTCAATGTCTCTCCAGACTGCATCTTCTCCCAGGAGAACATCTCTGGATGCATAGTAATGCAGCCAGACAAAGAGGTCGTACACATTAATATCCGCAAACAAAGGACTGGAGCCATTGTTCATCTCAGCATAGGTCCCAGTGGCTATGACATAGTCAGGACTGATGGTATGTTTGGCCAGATTTAGATATGCAACGAATTTGTTCTTCTCAGCACTGCTCATCCTGAATATCTCCTTCCTTATCAGCATTCGACTTTCTGAGCAGTTTGGCCCTCTGAAGCCAAATTTACAATCTGCACAGTTGTATCCCATAAAGTTACCCAGGCACTGGCACGTCCTGTTATAAAAAACAATTGGCCAATTTTCTCGATCGTCCACCCCAACAAATGGAAACTGAGAACCCAAAGTGGAGTTGTTGAGTCGAACATCTTGGCAGACTCCCCTTCCTGAGAGCTGTCCACATGGAGAACCATCTCCAGGCCAAACAGGACAGCACTCTTTACTCAGTAAAACATCTGCTGAGCTACATGCCCTTGGGAACTGCCCATAACATGTATGGATAACAGCAAATATTAACAGGCAAGCTGCTGCCACAGCAACCATGTCTTTTTCCATAGTGGCCCACCAGCAGAGGAATCTCAAGTGCTTTCAACAAGAGATTGGGAAAGTTATCAAGTTTTCCTCTTTACTTATTAACTGGAATAATCACATGTGTTGGCTTATGTCAAATGTGTGATTTCTCCCCCCACCTCAATCCCAGTCATGGAGCTACAGGACCCCTCCTTCTCAGTCTAACATTCAAGGGATAATAAAAAGACAATTATCAGGAGGGGGGTTGAGAGAAAGAGAGAAAATAAATTCACTTTTTTGTTTCTTTTATAATGCTTCCGCACCATTCGTTCATTTCCCAGCACAAGTCTGTGATCTCTGAATTTTAGGATCTTCCCCAGATGAGCTTTCTAAAACTCTGATTATATTTAATTGCCTGTTTATTTTTTCTCATTAAAAGGCCACACAAATGTTATTGCACACAAATTAGATCAGAACTATTAGCAGAGTGTAACTAATGTGTTTAAAATGCATAGGGAGCACGTGACGCTTAGTTTTGTTCCATTAGGGAGAGAGAGTGTGCAGGGGATGTAGGAGAAGCAAACTACAAAGAAGATACAAAATATGCAATAGTTATTTACTAAATTACACCATTGTTCAGATTCACAAACTTAGGTGCATGCATTTGAGCGGTTGCACCAGTGCAACTCTGCACCTACCTTTCTGACTAAACAGCAGGGATTCATCCATGACACCTGCGCAGTATTTAATTAGTCTTCATTGTTAAGACTGGAGACAGACAAGCGTTCCTGAAATTAACCCAAAAATGGCTTAATGTGGTTGGTTTACACTAGGAAAATACATGTGCCAAAAAAAGGTCTAATAAGTAAGCAGGGATTCAAAAAAGCAAAAGTAATTGTAAACAGAAGCATTGTATTGTCTTTTAAAATACAAATTACAAGACAAATTCGCAAACAGGGATCTGGTTGACGAAGGCTTCATTTCTAATAAGTGAGTGTGCAAAAAAGTTTTTCAGTCATTCAAAATATATGAAAGAGTAGATGTAACAATTCTGTTGCTATGTATGTGCTTCTTTTATTTGTTTAAAATTACACATTCACAGACTACATATATCTAACTATATATCTACACCATTTTAGATTGTAAGCTCTGCGGGGCAGGGACCTCCAACCTCCTATGTCAATCACAACCCGGCACTTAAAGTGATGTATCCTTGTGATATTATACGTGTATTGTGTAATGTACTTTTCCCATGTCTGTATTATGTTTGTATTGCTGAATTGTACAGCGCTGCGTAAATTTGTGGCACTTTATAAATAAAATTATACATACATATACATATACATTCTACAACCATTTTGCCATAAGAAGAATTCAATTGTCGGGAGCTCCTTTTTCAATTCATAATATCATTTTGATCATTAAAATCCTCTTTTCCAGATGTTTAATTACAGTTTCAGCAGTAACACCCAGGGCCAGATTCCGGTACGGTCGAAGTCCTGGGGAAATGCCTTTGCAAAGGCATTTCCCCGAAGTGCACGAGGCACGGCCGCTCAAACAGGCGCCGCGGCCACTCTGTTCGTCTGTTTGTGAAGTACATGAAGCGCGACCGCGCCTGTTTGACTGATAAACAGACTCCTGCTGCAGAAACTCGTTAATATTCCATTTTTCTTCATATCATCTATTTTATTTATTAATCCTTTTTCTCCTAATGCCAGACGAATAGAGTTTAAGGATGAAATTTAACAAGCCCGAAAAGACTCGAAAAGTCGGATTCGAGTTTTTTTTGGGCTTATTCTCAATAGATTTTCCCGCGAGATAATCCCGCGGGGTGTTTCGCTTTTCGAGATTCCGAATTGGACGTTTCAATGGAAAGGCAGCCGTCTCTCCTATGGCTACTGTACCTTTCCATCAAAAAATCTTGCGGGAGGTTTTAATAAACCCAAAAAGACGAAATTGCATCTTTTCGGGTATATTAAATTTTGCCCTAAGCGCAGCCTGCATCTTTACCAGGCAGCATGCAGTTAAATGCTGCAGTGCATACAGCTACTGTCTCCCATAGATTCTGGCATCCATGTGTGATTTAAATGCAGATGAGCGACAGTGGGTTTGCCGAGACTTAAAGAGATAAAATTAGAAGTATTTTATAGATGAACCCACATTTAGAGGAGAATGCTGGGTAAACACTGTCCCTTTAAAATCAGACAGCTGTAGATTGTTCATGCTGCGGCTCTGATTTAATAAAATAGGTTTATACGGATGCCGCAGACTGCAATCTTTTTTTAAGCAGCCATGCAGCGTGCATTTAAATTAATTGTGGGTGAATATTGCAGCATGTGGATTTTATATGATTTCGGTTTTAAAGGGATGAGATGGAAGTTCTAAAAGGAGAATTCATCAACTGAGGAAAACTTAGCAGAGGTCTAGTAAGCCATAGCAACCAATCAAAGCTTGAAATTTCACAATGCTAGCTTCCCTATACCAGTAAATAACTAACTCCTGGTTGCTACGGGTTACTAGATCTCTGGCAACGATGCCAAAAATTACCACCAAATGTTACCCTGGAGCTATGACAAGACATTTGGACTATTCACCATAGAGCGTTCATATATTAATAAATTGCTTTTGAATTTTAGTGCCCTTTTGCCTCTGTTTATTAGCACATGTTGATGAATCACCCCATAAATACTTAGGGTTTAAAGGGGGGAGGTAGCCAGTCTAACGTCTATTTAAGTGAATAATAACACCATTATTGAGCCTATCACCAGACAGGAAAAAATTTAAAGGGATCCCGTGATGGACGACTTTAATAAATGCTATTGGTGCTGATACCCTCCCCCACTCAAAAGTTTAAAATCTATATTTTTAAATATAAAGTCCGTGTTTCTATTTAAAGTGAGTCTGACGCCGAGAGGTTTATTCATCAAAGTGAGAATTTTGACCGTGGAAGTGAATTCTCGTCACTTTGGGTCGCTATGCTCTAATATTTGTGAATTTTCTAGTCGTTATTCACTAAGCGGTGGATTCACATCACAAAGAAGCAAACGGCGTCGGACGTAGTTCCTTGGGTGAGGCAGCATAGTCAGTCGGACAGTGGGAGTCCTGCCGTTAAGCCCCCTAATTTGCCTCTTTGATTTGGTCAATTAAATCTGGTGAATGCGACACAATGCACTTTTCTGAATCAGCTGCTTCGACAGACTCTGACGTTTGAGGAATAGGTGAATTATCTGTGCACGCGCACGCAACGTGACGTGAAGAGCTTTGCGACTGTCGTAAGCGTCTGAATTAGAAGTGAATTTGGCACATTGCAGAGTTTGATTAATACAAGAAAATTGGGTGAATGAGTGGCGAATATACACAAATTCTTACCATTACGCGACTGTTTGGACTTAATGGGCCCCTTAGTGAGTTCCTGTGCTGCACTAATAGGGGCTTATTCTCTAAAGTGAGAATTTGTCTGTAGAATTCGCAAACAGCGGATTCCCATAGCAAATCCGCGACTGTGACAATTCCCCATTATAAAGTCGCAACCGCAACAATTTTTAAAGTTACGACTTTGACAACATTTCCTTTGTAAAGTCGAGACTGCGACAATATTCTCATTATAAATTCATGACTGTGACAGGAACGGTCTATTGCGACTGTCTTTAGCTGGCGAGTTCGCACCTTTCCACAACAATTCGGACTTTAGAAAATAACCCCCATAGTGCTTAGGTGTATAAATGATGCGGTGCCTGACTTTACTTACTTTCACTCTGAACCACTATTAGTTCGCTCTTTGGTTAATATGGCACTATCGTGTAAATGTTCGATATCGCTGCAGTTCCACAATTCGCCAGATTTGCTTAATCATTAACAATTGATCATTTTTGGCAATGTGGCGAATTTTTATCCAATTGCAATGACTCCCACTATTCATCGTAAATGGAAATGGTCAATCGTCTGTGCTCGAAGTGACCATTCGCCCAAGGCGTACTGGCGTGAATATGCAGATTTTACTTCAGACAAAGCTGGTGAATCGGGAAGCTAATATCAGAGTTCCATCGTAATTCCAACATGAGATAGGAATTGTCTGCCACTGAAATCAATATAAAAAAACAATCATTCTAATTTTCCAGTAACAATACCAACACCTTCATAAAATGGGGACATTGCCTTTTCTTAGGATATTGCTGGTGTGTTGTGATTAAGGTAGAAAGAGATGGTTATAGTGCTATGGTGTCGTTTAAGCAGATTCTTGTGAAAATGACATCATTTCACTTCAATGTATTTATTTAGTACAAATTCACTATAATATGGCAGTACTGCTATTCGCCGAACTACGCACATAAATCACTATGCGTCCAGTCACCAAATCAATGAATAAATACACAGTTTAGTGAATATACACTTGTGTTAGATGATCCCCCACTTGCACTGGTTCTGTAACACACAGGAGCCAATCAGGTGCTTTGTTACATTTTTTAATCTGCAGAAAAATAATCAAAACTTACAGCTGGTAGGTTGCTATGGGTGTGAGATTTTACCTACATTTCTGAATAAGAATTCTGTTTTACATTGCATGCACACTGATGCATAAGGACACTAGTAGAAAGGTGGTTTCTGGCTAGTGTTAGAAGCCCCTGATAGACACAGAACTCCCCTCCTCTCACCAAGAGAGCGTAGTAAACCCGTGCCTGTCCGGATCAGGAGCTGAACACATGACTGCTAGCTAGCACGCGGTTTGTTTAATCCTGTAGCCTGCCAATCTTGGGAATTACTCATTCATCTTCTCTTTCTCACTGACTGAACAGCCAAGAATGCTGCATTCATCAGAACTGTAAAGCATCCAAATACAGAAGGATCTCAGAGAAACTAGTATCTGAGTCTAACTGTAACTATAACTGTAAATATAACTGTAACTGTAAATATAACTGTAACTATAACTGTAACTATAACTGTAACTGTAAATATAACTGTAACTATAACTGTAACTGTAAATATAACTAACTGTAACTGTAAATATAACTGTAACTATAACTGTAAAACATCCAAGTACACAAGGATCTCAGAGAAACTAGTATCTGATCTATCTATAACTGTAACTATAACTGTAACTCTAACTATAACTAACTATAACTGTAATTGTAACTAAAACTGTAAAGCACCCAAATACACAAGGATCCCAGGGAAACTAGTATCTGTGCTAACTGTAGCTATAACTGTAACTATATCTAACTGTAACTGTAAGTATAACTGTAACTATAACTAACTGTAACTGTAACTATAACTGTAACTAATAACTAACTGTAACTGTAACCATAACTGTAAGTAAAGGATCCCTTCTGTAATGCATTACTAATTTCTGTTTAAGGCTACACAGAGATGTGGACTTTTAAAGAAGAACTAAAGTTAGAAATAAAAAGTAGGCATCTAAAATGATACCTTAGTCTAAGCTGAAACACGGAGGCAGGCTTGACAATGCTTAGGAGGGTACAGGAGCCAGTGTGAAGCATTGCCATATTTCAGCTTAGACTAAGGTATCATTTTAGGTGCCTCATTTTTATCATTAACTTTAGTTCTCCTTTAAATAAATGTTACCAGATCAGTTTAAGGGCCTCATTGACTAAAGTCCAAATAGTCACATAAAGCTCTGAATTCACATCCATTCTCCACTTCCCCATGTTCGCTTATTGATCAAACTCTGCAATGTGGCAAATACGTAACCTATTTGGGCAACTATGATAGTGACAATCTTACAGAGCACTTCCCATCAATTCGCGTGCGCGCACACAGGTACTTCTACTATTGACTAAGCAGAGGAGTGTGTCAAAGGCACCAAATTAATCCATTTGACTCCATCTCATCAGAGTGGCAAACTGGATGATGGCAGGGCTCTGCGTTCTACTTCTATCCATCTGACTACGCCACACAATACATCCTACATCGGACTCGTGAATTTAACGTCATATGATATTTTTACGAGTGCTGTGTTTAAGTAACTGCCATGCCAATACAAATGTGAATTTATAGTTTTTGGTATTACTAGTCCTTTAATGTTAAGGGTATACAATAATGATTCCAATAAATACATTCCTGCTACTGTTGATGCACTTTGGTAAAAGGATATTCAAGCTTCTCTAAATGATCTGTTGCCCAATAATACTCCAGCAGCGGCTCACGCGTTTCCGTATCTTGGGGTAATGCATCGGATCCGTAAGAGGCAAGCATAAGATAGTCAGCAGACAGGCCTTTTATCACAGCCATTTCTAATCACATTGCAACTTGTAAAGGCCTAGCCTGCTGGCATGTGACCCTCGGTATGTAAGGAATTGCTGTAGAAAATGAAAACTTCGTTTTCTGCTTTTTTTTTTTTCTGTTTCTGCTTGTGACTTTAGAATTCTACAAGTATTTCTTTATTTTTTTTAATTGGACAACACTATATACAACATTTTCTCAATTTCTGTACGTTGTATGGCTTACTGATTAAAGTCTGGCGGGAGTTTCATTTAAAAGCCAATATATTTTAAACGCCGAGTGCATTTTCCGCTCCAGTTATACACAGCTGGGGGCGCTGTTTTATCGTAGCCCATGGAAAAGATTTAACACATGCTTCAGGCACATTGGGGCTTATTCATTAAAGTCTAAACAGTCACGTAAAGGTTCGAACTCGCTTTCGTTCACCACTTTCCCATATTCAGCAAATGCTCTGGCAAATACACCGCCAATTTGGACGCTTACAACAGTCGCAGACTTGCAAAGCACTTCTCGACACTTTGGGGGGGGGGTTAATGACTAAAGTCGGGTATAAATAGATTTGAGGAAAGAGGTCTGTCCAGTGCCAAATAAGGTATAAAGTTCACTGCCTCTTTAAAATGTCATGTGACCAAAAGCGATAAATTCATGAAGAAATACGACCTCTGTCAGTGTTTTACATACATTTCTCTTCCGAGTTTTGTGTGAGTCGTGGTCCAAGCATACAGGGGGTTCCTGGCTAAAGTGAGAATTCGACGGTCGAATTCTCAAACAGCGGATTCCCATAGCAAATCCGCGACAATTTTAAAGTCGCAACCGCAACAATATTCCCATAATGAAATCGCGACTGCGACAGTAGCCGTCTGTTGCGACCGTCTTTACCTGGCGAATTCACACCTTTACACGACGATTCGGACTTTAGTCAATATTTTGTTTCCAAATGAAAGGAAAAGATTTGACACCAATTCTTACAAATCCACTGAGTAGAAATCTATAATGTGTTTGAGAAAATTCATACAAAACGATGAGGTTTGGGGAACCAGCTTATAACTCAATCCCAGGATGATCTCAAAGTCTTTTCTAATATTATGGCCTCCGGCTGTTGAGACACTGCGCGATGTCATTCGGGCAGGTCAACAAGAATAAACTTGTGCTTCCATTTGCTATAGGTGGTCCACATGAAAGGAGCACCTAGTTAACAGCTAGAAACGTAACATCCGCTAAGGGCGAAATTTATTAAAGTCAGAAAAGCCGATTTTCCATATTGATCAATCAATATCGCGATTATCAATATCGGTAAATCAATATCGCGATTATCAAAAAACTACCATATTTTGCTAAGAAATGTATCCAAATCGTAGAAATCGGATATCGATAAAGTGATATTGAAAAATATCACCGGCGATTTTTACTGATTTTTTTTTAAATCGGATTTTTATCACGCTAATATCATTCGATATTATACCGATATTGGTTATTTTTCAGCAGTACATATCGATTAAAATCGATTTTTTTTTTTATTTTAATACATTTTGCCCCAAGTGTTTACAATTCCTTAAGTAAAAGGCCACTTATATTGTACTGTTTCCCTGAAAATAAAACCTAGTGAAATTTTTTCCAAGCTTAGAAATATGAGGCCTCCCCTGAAAATAAGACCCAGCTGCAGTAAAGTATGAGAAATATACTGTACTGGTACCGTGTTTCCCTGAAAATAAGACCTAGCTGCAGTAAAGTATGA
>JAKJJM010151823.1:0-10166 GCA_021901965.1 Pipa carvalhoi
GAGATCTCGATTGCGCTCCTCCGCAATCGAGATCTTTCGCCCAAAAGTTTTTAGCCATAGGACTTATGGCTACTTTTGGGCAAAAGATCTCGATTGCAGAGGAGAGCAATCGAGATCCCTGCCAAGTGCTGTCGCGAGAATTCTCAGCCGAGAATTCTCGCGCGATTAAGCCCGCAAAGACTCAATCGAGTCTTTGCGGTCTTAATAACTTTCGCCCTGACTGTGTTAACACCATCCCACATGGACTATTCTCTGCTCATTCTTAAAGGGAGACGCCCTGAGCACAGGTGATGCTTAATTAAGGAATTGTGCAGATTTTTAGCCGCAGAACCAAAAGGTGGGGGAGACATACCTTCCTTTGTATAAAACCCCTGTACAGGAGTTGCAACCGCCACATTACATTTCGGTAACAGTGGTAGACAATTCCTAGTTCATGATAACACTTTGTTGTCATATTTTCTAAACCTTTTGAGCGAAATGCTCTGCCATCAACCCCCTACTTCTCCTTTTAAGGTGACAAAGTCAATCAGGGCATTCGGAGTAGTACACTTGCCAAATTTGCCTCTTCAATGCACCTTGACACTTGTCAAATAGGCTAAAGTGGTATGCATGCACACGCAAATTGATGCATAAAATGGTGCATAAGTCCAAGACCATCGTAAGCTGTTGAATCTAATACAAATTCCCCCAATGCAGAGTTTGATGAATACATAAAGTTAGATGTGTGGCAAATAGACACATATTCACACATCTGTGTGACTGTTTGCACTTTGATGAAGATCCCCTAAAGTAGGAATATTCATTGCACTGACGAAGGGAAGGTAAGCTCTCAAAACTTCTGCTGTCTTCACCTCAAATAAAATAATCTAAAAGCAACCAAGATTTTCCCTGATTAAATGTAGCTGTTGTGACTCCAGCAACACATACTGATGCAGTCCACTATATGCTCTGTTGAATTAACCGGGAACCTAAAGAAACAGCCGCTCACTGGCCTAGTTTCATGTGAGGGTGATGTATTTCCTAATGATACTGTGTGGATACTGGAATACAACTCCACTACGTCATCACCGCCCCCCTTGAAACATTTTCTGTGGACGCCAATGTGTATCACGACATATTATGACTTCATTCCCCACTTTTTTTGAACCTGATGAGTTTTATGATTATTTTAAGATCTCTTACTATGTATGACCAGCTTTACATCGAAAAGTAGATGTTTGTATGGGGCAAAAAATACATCATTTCTTAATGATTCAAATCTACAAATTATCACTGTCATGTTTGCTTGCCCTAGTCAGATATAATATTACCTGAAAGATATTGTTACCGCTATGTATACTAACCCAGATAACCCTATCAGATAGAAGTCTACTGTGTGTCAGGATTGAAGCAGATACGTTTGAAAGTTGTCAGGTCAGATTCAGAGAGGAGAAAGCGAGAGCTGGTGCCAACTTGAACTTCCAAATACAAACATATTCAGGCTGCTGGCAATACCACGGGCTGCCAGAGTGTAACATTTTCCTAGGGTTTCTACTTCAAGGGCTGCTGGATTTGATAGGATGTACAGCAACCCTCTAATGAAGGAAACCCTACTCATCGCTCCACCACTATGAGGCTTGTTCATGAAAGTGAGAATTCAGCCATTAAAGTACATTCGTATCACTTTGTGTCACGATGTTCCGATAGTCGCAAATTTGCTTCTCCTTATTCACTAAGGGGCGGATTCTCGTAGTGAAGAAGTGAATGGTGTCTGATGCGTTTTTTTTTTAGTAGTGTGGCGCAGTCAGTCAGCCAAAAGTGTCCCTCCCTTCAACCCCCTTATTTGCCACTTTGATTGGGCAAAGTAAATCTGGTGAGTTTGACACAATATGCCTTATCGATTTCGCTACTGTGACAGACTTCAGTGCTTGATAAATAGCTCAATTGCTGGTGCACACAACGTGATGTGAAGTGCTCAGTAAGTCCACGACCATCGTACACTTATGAATTGGTTGCACATTCACCACATCGCATAGTTTGCTGAATACCCGAATATGGGGAAGTGGTAAATTAATGCAAGTTCAGACCCTTACGCGACTGATCATACTTGAATGAATAAGCCCCCATATCTCTCCCATCAGGCAGAGCGTTCTTTGTGCATTTGTGTATCCTCACAGGCTACTTTCACAAGTCCATGTGTCTTGGCAATCAAGGGGTAAAATAATATAAGATACCTCTTTAAAACGACTAGTAGGGGAACTACAGTGTTTTTCCATCACTATTGGGCTGTTGTGTAGTTTGACACATACAGCTGCCCAATGTCAAAAATTGATAATTGAAATAGAGGTACAGAAACTTCTAACTTTAGTTCTCCTTTAAGCTGGGTTATCCTTCCCTCCATTCTCTAAACCACACCTCTTCCCAGGAAAGTTATGTACCTATGCAGTTTACAAATTGAGCAGTCAAGATACTGATAAATAGTTTTACTATTTATGGCTGACAATTGCCACTGACCTTAAGAAAACCTCAGCCAGATATATCCCTGGAATGAATAACACAGACAGTTTTTTTTCTGTGTTCATACAAATAGATCCCAAATGGGGAAACACTAATGGTGGAAACCCTTTTCTCTCCTCCAGTACAGATTAACATGGGTATTTATAGTGGAGGAGGTATATGGCAGGCTTTGTTAATAGAAAAAGCAGAGCTAAGTATGATTACACTCTAGATATTTATGCTTTCCTGTAGGCAATCTGATTGTCCCATTTGTCTATATATGATAAACATATGTGAATAAAAACTGTATGTTTGCTAAATCCTTTTTTTTTGTTTCTTTAGAGTTTTTATTTTTTAGGATTAGCTAGACTTTATTTTGTTCAGCTCCACACACTGCAGGGAAATGGACAAAGAAATGAAATGTTCCAAACAGGCCATCTCTTTAGTGCCCGAGCAGTTTAAGTACACAGCGTGAGGTTATTTTAGGAAATGGTTATGACAAAAATTTCATTTCAATTTAACAACAATAACAGGAGTCATTTCAGTATCTGGATACTAACACTTCCGGGGGTGGGGAGAGTCCTACAGAAAGCATTAAATAAAATGAAAAACACACAATGATATAAAAAGGCAATGGACAATTGGGACAGGAATTGGGACAATATTACAATTATGCATAGAAATGGAGTTAAGTCATCCCTGTCACTATTCCAAGATGGAATATGATCTGTAAGCCCTTGTATTAATTTACAGGACCTATCCTTTCCCCACACCAGAAACTCTGTAGTAGAACTTGGGTACCATATTCTTTCTCTATGCTGAGAAAAAATATGGAGGCTTCACTAGGAAAGAACAACAGTTTTTACAAAGGTCTAGTAACCCAAAACAACCAATCAAAGATTGTCTTTCATTATTCTACCTACACTATGGGCGGTATTACTCCACCGGAGTCTTTTCGGGCTTAATAAGGGCAGTCCCGATTTCCATATTATGGAAATCGGTGTTTCTCGATTTCCATAATATGGAAATTGGGTACTTGTACCGATCCGTAGCCATTAATTTAAATGGCTACGGATTATTTCGGTACAAATATCCGATTTCCAGATTATGGAAAGCGAAAAATACCGATTTCCATAATATGGAAATCGGGACCACATGAAAGTCGGAAAGACCAGTACCGGTCTTTCCGACTTTCATAAATACCGCCCTTTATCAGTGAACGCTATCTACTGATTGGTTGCTATAGATTAATAGACCTCTGGAAATTGTGCCCCCATTTATTAATTCTCTTATATGTATCTACAAGGTTCATCCTAACCTTCCACCTCATGGTGGCGCATACAATGCTCTGAACCTTATCTACCACTATCTAGGTTCTCCTAGACCATGCCTAGCACATTACTCTAAATGAGTGTTACTAACAGAAAACTTTCTCCCCTGTGGAACTGACAAGTACACAGCACTGAATTAAGCCTGCCCCTTTCCTTCACTATGACTTAAATTTAGAAAATTGTACAATATTATCACAAACAGGAAGTCCCATAAAGGCAAATTTTGTAATAGTGGACAGCCTACCAGTAGGGGGACACATCTACAACTATTAGAGAGGCATAACACTTTGATGGGAAATGAGGACCTACATCCTCCCAACAGAATGAAAGGAAATCCAGTCGAAACTTTTTCAGGGTAGACAACCAAAAAAGTGTTCAGTATAGGTATATAGGAATTTTCAACATATCCAAAACTTACTAAAAAAACATAGAAATACATTATGCCCTAAACATAGATTTCTCTTTACCAGCCCAGAGCTACAGTTATGGCACAACCCTATAAAGGTCAGGATGCTAGTATTTTTGTTATTGATAGCTCCATACTTTTCTAATTATTATGAGCACTTTCCCTGCCACATGTCTATATTATGTTTGTATTGCTGAATTGTACAGCGCTGCGTAAATTTGTGGTGTTTTATTAATAAAATTATACATATATACACTTAAGGCAAAGCATGTGATTAGTTGCTCTGAACTGAGGCATAAAACAAGAGTAAGGCAGCATCTGTCAAATAAATTCAGTTAACAGGTAATTGTGGCTTAGAATTAATACTTTTTTAATCCCTAAAAAGTATACCATCATAAGGATTAATTATATTTATATATTAGATATATATCTACTTTTGTAATGAGGTTCTCAAAAAGAATGAGGAGAAATTATTTGAAGATGTTATTACAGCAGCAGTTTGCCCTGTCTATACAAATAAAGACCCATTTGTATTGGTAAATCCCAGTGCCAGATCTTCCAGGGGGATCAAAAGCATAAATTCTACAAAGTATTTTTAATATTCAAATGTTGAACCTGACAGTTGTGATTTCATTTTGCATGAAATTATGAGAACACAATTACCTTATGTACATGTTATGGAATTTTATTTTTAGTAATGTTTGACCATTTATTGTTTATTTTTTCCTTTATTGCCTGGGATTTGACTTATTTTTCACAGTAGATTTTTACTGCAAGTTACAAATTTTGGCGGTTTGTTGAGGTTTGAGGGGGTCATTCCGGTAGGTCCGAATTTTCTGTCCCGAATTCACTTATAGCGAACTTCCATTATAAAGTCGCGACCGCGACAATTCTCCCATTATAAAATCCCGACCGCGACAATTTTTTAGTCGCAATCGCGACTTTATAATGGGAGTTCGCTATAAGTGAATTCGGGACAGAAAATTCTGAGCTACCGGAATGACCCCCTTTGAATGTTGCTTTTTTCCTAGAGATAGATAGTATGGATGCATCACTTACCCTAGAAAAGGAATATTAGCTTAATGAAGAGTAGAAAAAAAAGAAGCTCCAGCCGCTCCACTGTATAACTTAAGAGGAAACCTCCATTTATTGCAGAGTAAAAAAAAAATCACAAAAATTTTCAGGTGGACACACCTCCATTCATCAGGAGGTGTGGCCAACTGAAACTTTGTGTGTTTTTTTTCTGCTGTATTTATCATTTTTATACAAATATATATATAAATATGAGATGTAAAACACTTCAGGGAAAATTAATACTTTGCTCTAAATTCCATCACAGACTGTACTGATTTCTGTCCAGCCTTGCAGTGCACATATGGACTAAAAACTCATCAGCCAAGCATCATGTAGATGTGGTTTTAAAGAGAAGGGATCACAAGAAAATCTCATTAGAACTGGGCACTTATATAAGATCCATTACATGAACCAATCATCACAGGCTAACTCTTACAAATGTATGGTCCTTTCACTTTTTTGGTGTAATTACGTTTTCAAAATCTATTTTACAAGGAATACCCAAATGCCAACCTTTTCCTTACCAATACAGTACAATTCAAACTTTTATCAACCATCATATTATTTCTTTCCACTGACAGAATCTCCCCCGTGGGGTCATCAACCCTGCAACTTTCTAGCCCTGACTATGAGTGAAGAACTCTACTTTGATTTTTATTGGCACCTTCTTACTACCACATTAGTGTTGGTACATTGGTGTTCCATCCCTCACCATCTAACCTTCTAATGACAATTTCTTACTAGGTTCTACAGAGAGCCACTTTACAGTGTCCATGGGGAAGTTCAAACTACAACCTTGGGATACTGTAGTATACCCCAGCTTTGCTTACTCACCCACAGTTTTATAACTCCTGCTCTATCTGCAGTTCAGTAGGGTTGCCAATTAGTATCTGACTAGCTGTGCACATGAGCCTCTTGAAAATGTCAATGGAATATCTTAGCACACTGCTAACATAAATTATTAATATACAACCTTCAAGCCACATGCATCTTTTTCATTTAAAACAAATAGCCCCCTTACTTTTATTTTTTAACTTAGACTGGGGCTAAGGTAGTTTAGGGTAGGTATTTCTTTTTTATATGCAAAATAATATAGGAGAATGGGCATACTAATTGGGTAAAGTAATTCAGTATGGGGTTTCCATTGACTTAGAGCTGCCCATAAGTTAAAATGCAAGAAACCCATCTCAGACACACTAAATGCACTAGGAGACCAGACAATAACTTGTCAAAAACCACAATTCATTAAAGCCTGGGATTCAAACTAGGATCTACAGTTCAACATCCTGTTTAAGTGGCTAAACACAAATCTATGCTCAATATAAAGCAAAGACAGCAGGGTGTATTTCTATATGTATTATGTATGTATATTTATACAGATGAAAAACAATTGCCTAACGTAATAGTCATTATGGATATGACAGAATCCCTTAAAGGAATGGGAAAATGCAACATTTTACTCATTCATTGGATTTTTTTTTACTCGTCGCAGACGAATAAACTAGTGGAAATTTCCAGCCCTGACTATAACCACATGGCCCAAGGAAAGAATGTAGAGAAAGAAAATGGAAGCATTCCTGGTTGTGAATGACCTGAAGATTCCAAGCAAAAGATATTTTTGTTTCTCACATTGGATATTGTTTATTAACGCACCTCCCTTCCAGAGTATGGAGCATATCCTTCTTAAAAGGTACTTATTAATTAATGTGCAAAATCTCAGAAAGGCTGCACTTCTGGTAATATTACCCATAACTATGTCCTGTCATGTTTAGGCCCTGCAAGGCTTTCAGAGTCCCACACAGGCCCCTGTAAATACCATCTTCTTCAGGCAAATTCAGAACTGTCTTTATGCAGTTGGAGCAGGTGTTCTACCCATAGACTGTATCAACTTTGTGTGTAATGCCATGTTGTGCCTAGGGCTTTATAAGCAAATAAAAGTGGTATGCTGAATTTATTGCATGTGATGAAGGAGGTTGCAATTCTCAGATACTTGGGGGTTATTCTCTAAAGTGAGAATTCGACTGTCAAATTCTCAAACAGCGGATTCCCATAGCAAATCCGCAACTGCGACAATTCTCCCATTATAAAGTCGCGACCGCAACAATTTTTAAAGTTCCAACTTTGACAACATTTTCTTTGTAAAGTCGAGACTGCGACAATGTTCTCATTATAAAGTTGTGACAGTAGCAGTCTATTGCGAATGTCTTTGGCTGGCGAATTTGCACCTTTACATGACAATTCAGACTTTAGAGAATAACCCCCTTAAGGTTCAGGATCACCCAGCATGGTGGTAGATTTTTAAGCTTGTTGGGATTCTGTTACAAATATTTCCAAGTTTTGTTAAACATTTGTTTATTGTTTAATTGGTTTTTAAATGACTTGAAAGCATGAACTGAAAGCAATAAACCTGTGCTTTGGGGGATGGACAGACTGATAGCATGGGAGTTATGTGGAAAGTGAGATTCAGGGGGTTATTGACTAAAGTGAGAATTTGACTAAAGCTAAAAAACGGATTGCTTGCTTGGGATATCAGACTGTGTTTGCAGCAAGCAGATGGTACTGGAAGGTGGGCAAACAAGGTCCAAAAGAATCCTAAAACAGTATCGCCATGTTGCAGACACCTACTTTGATGATAGAATGTCTACAAGTGTTTTGCCATCACCTGACTGCCTCTAACCCCCAGGGTGCAGTGTCGCAAATATTCCACTAGTTTGTGGGCCTCCAGTAGGAATGCAATTTTGTAGTTGTGGTGAGCAGGAATAGTTTAGTAAGCTTGTGAGAATGTGTAGTGAAGCTAACAATAATAATTGTCATTTGGGTGGATTTGTTTGCAATTTCACTGCCACTGATGGAAAACTGTGTGGGCCACTGAGCAATATGAACAATGTGCAGTTAAAATGGTGGTCAGCTCTCTCAGATTGTGAATCAATGCGCAGTAAAACCTGAAATCATCTGCGTGGGCCTGTGACCAACGTATGTATGTATGTACCCTGTTTCCCCGAAAATAAGACCTAGTGCAATTTTTTCTAAGTTTAGAAATATAAGGCCTCCCCTGAAAATAAGACCTAGCTGCAGTAAAGTATGAGAAATATACTGTACCGGTACCGTGTTTCCCCAAAATACAGTACCAGTACCATGTTTCCCTGAAAATAAGACATCCCCTGAAAATAAGACCTAGGGCGGTATTTAGTAAAGTTGGAAAGACCGGTACCGGTGGAGTCTTTTCGGGCTTAATAAATACCGCCACTAGAGTGTCTTTAGGAGAAAAAATTAATATAAGACCCTGTCTTATTTTCAGGGAAACACGGTATGTATAACTTTATTTATAAAGCGCCACAAATTTACGCAGCGCTGTACAATTCAGCAATGCAAATATAGTACAGACATGGGAAAAAGTGCATTAAACAATACAAATATAATATCATAAGGATACTTCACTTTAAGTGCAAGGTTGTGGTTAACACAAGAGGTTGGAGGTCCCTGCCCTGTGGAGCTTACAATCTAAGTATAGTAAGACTAATGGACAGCTGGATGAGCTACTAAGCAAGGTTGTGATCAGATCTACAGGTGGCTGCCAAAAAAAATACAGTACAATAAATGTAATTGGTACCTGGGTGGGCTTGCAAACAATGAACTACAACATAGTGTTTTATGAATTTTTGTATGTACAATGCCAGTGGCCCATATGCAATTACATATAATATATGCTCTTGGGGGTCATTTAGAAATATAGATTCCAACTTATACTGGTATTGTAAACTGTAGCAAAAAGGTACTAAGCCTGAAATTTTCAGTGAGGAGCAGAGGGAAAATTACACTGTTACCAAATCAGAATTTTAACGGAAAGGAAAACTATTTTTTTACTAAATCACTGGAATGCCTACGCGCATGATTCATTTTAATTGTTGTTATTAGACCTTTAAAGATTCTGAAACATTTCCATATGTCTCACTGTACTTTCATATGATGTAGCAACATTTTTACAGGTTATGCGTGATATTTTATTTGCTGTGTTATGGCATGTTTAGTAAAATGATATGCTGCATAGAAAACAATGGAGAAAGGGGGATATCTAGGAAATGTATCCATAGAGCAGATTGGGCATTTAGATACAAATCTATATATGGAAATTTCAGTGGATGGTTTTGTTTGGATAAATATTGGGGGAAATTTATAAAGGTCATTTTCACCTATACCATTCATTTTGCTGCTTTTTGACACTTTTTAAAACAATTTTTTTTATTTGCTGAACTTTTCGATTCTGCACATTTAAAAGGGAACGATTATAATTTAGTGATATCAGTAAAGATTAATAATAGTAAAGATCGATATTGATAAACATTGGTCTGTCAAAACTGTCACATTCTGCACTCTTTTCAAGGCAGCTCCACCTTCCATTGCAAAAACATATTGTTATCGATGGTATATTTCGAACCGGGTGTAGAAAAATGACTGTACCTACTTCATAGAGAATAATGGTTTTTTAATCAAGTGAACAATTTTCAGTAAAAAAATTCAACAAAACGGCATTATAAATTAGCGAAAACAGCAATTGTTCAACTTATATAAGTATCTCCCTTTCTGTATAACCTAAAAGAGCCCTGTAACCAGCATGCTATTACCAAATATGTGGCCTTGAAAGGAAGGAAGGAAATAAATAAATAAATGAGGATTTGTTGTATAATAAACCTTTAGGGGGTCATTTCGGTAGGTCCGAATTTTCCGTCTCGAATTCACTTATAGCGAACTCCCATTATAAAGTCGCGACTGCAACAATTTTTTGTCGCAGTCGCGATTTTATAATGGGAGAATTGTCGCGGTCGCGACTTTATAATGGGAGTTCGCTATAAGTGAATTTGGGACGGAAAATTCGGACCTAC
>JAKJJM010151870.1:0-14088 GCA_021901965.1 Pipa carvalhoi
AAAGGGGAACTCTATTTAGGGACATAATCTATTCACATACAATTTAAAGACCAAATTAACCATTTTATATCACTCTTTAGTAATGTCAGCTTCTGTACATTACAGAAGTCTATTTTCATTAAACTTTACTCACTGAGGCAGATATATCCAGGCAAGAAATGCCTCTTTCAATTCCCATTTTCCCCCCATTTGTAGAATTCTTTTGCTATTTTCTAACATTTTCCCCAGTTCTAGAATAGTGAATAGTTTTAAAGTAAAGCGCAGTTTTGATACTTCAATTAATGTATGCATATTATTATTTATAAAGCGCCGCTAGGTTACTCAGCGCTGTATAATCCAACAATTATAATACAGACAAGGGAAAAGTGCTTAAAGAACAAGCGAAGTAAAATTACAAGCGTATCATCAAGAGCAAAATTTACAAAACAATCAAAAAGGTCATTTTCAACCTTCTCGATTTTTTTCCATGTAAAAACGGCCCTTAGATAAGAACATTTTGATTGATATTTTTCGATCGATGTTTTTCCAATCAAAACATTTCAATCGAGTTGTTTCGATCTTTTTTTTTCAATGAAAATGTAGCCAAAGTACTTTTATAAAGTATAGCTACTTTTCCATAAAAAAAAACAATCGAAATGTTTCGATAGTAGAAAAAAAAAAAAATCAATAGAAATGTTCCAATCTAAGGGTTGTTTTTCCATTGAAAAAAATCAAGAAGGTCGAAAACAACCGTTACGAGTTTTGTAAAATTCGCCCTTAAAGCCAGGCCGTGATTGAAGAGGATAGAGGTCCCTGCCCCATAGAACTTGCAATCTAAATAGAAAAATGTTTGGTTTAAAAGCAAGGGGTGAGCAGGGGAGGCAGGGGCTAGTAGGTCAGTGGAGATATGGGCCCTTATCCGTCCTCCCATCTGCTGAAAACAGGTAACTTCCTGACAAATGATGGTGAGGGGGCCCATTGGTAATTTTGCACTGGGGCCAGTACTGGTATATGTTCAATGCAAATAGATAGTATATGTTACTACTTTTGAAAATATTGTTTCATTGTTTTTAGGTGCCGAAAGAAATAAGACTTTCATTTAGGAATCCTGTATGTGATCTGTAGTCCATGGCAGGTTTTATTGTCAAGTGATAACTACATGACCTGACATTTTCCAGACTACTAAGGATAGCCCCCTTCAAAAAGAAAAAAGCTCTTACCAGCCCCCCCAACAATGCCAGAGTGATGAATGAACTGTGAAGCATTCAACCACTGTTTATTTTAACAGATACAGGTTGGAAATGACCAAATGAACAGCTATTTGCATTTTCCTCATATAATATAACATGTTGTAGGTGTAGAGACAATTGTATAGGTTAGCAGTAACATAATAGATATTGGAATCAACATTGCTGTTCTGTTTACAAAATAGTATATAGTGGGGGATTTAGAACATGACTTTGTTATAGGCATACAGAGGGATCCTGCAATCCAGATACAGATTTAGATCTTCCAGAATACTTTTTTATGCCAGGCTGAGAATTACACAGATTAGTGGCTCTCAGCTACACAGTAATCCTGTTAGCGGCTCCCCACTGCAGTCACTTAACCCTATCTTTACCCACACTACACTTCGGATTTTAACAACACACAGAGATCTTAAAGGTACTTAAACAGCATATGGGTTTTTCATTAAAGGGCCAGTAAACTATTTATAGAAGCTTAAATCAAGACTACTAATATCATTAAAGAACTAACATCTCCTAATGAATCACATTTGTAAGAAAACAATTAGTCTACAATCTTTCCTTTCCAAGCCACTTGATTATTGCATGTGCATGCATTATTTCACAAGTACATGGCAGTTTTTATATCATTTTAGCTCCACCCCTTGCTGAGAAAGCTGTTGTCCAGGGCATTGACTTCATACAGAGCATGTGTGAAAACCAGCAGTGAGTGTATGCCTCATTGATAGTCACAGTTTAATGGACCATGTGACATTTTCCAGACAGTCAAACAATATGCGTGATGACTTGTCAGGGTTCAATAGCTTATTAATGATCCAGTATTGCAGCTGTGAAACACTAGCACCAGCAGTTCTATAGGATAACACTACAGCCCAAAGTTACTGATTTGCTGCTTAGGTTAGCAAACCTTGTAGATCAGTGGCGTAGCAAGTGTTTGTGGTGCCCGGGGCAGACAATTGTGCAGGGGGGGGTGCTGGCACGGGGTGGCGGACAATCGTGCCGCCCGGGGAGGACCGCCCCCTCCGCCCCTCCCACGCTACGCCACTGTTGTAGTTTCAACACATGAATTATGGTTAGGGTAAATTAGGAGACATATGTAAAATGTCCTATACATATACAGTATAAGGCTTTAGGCTTTTAACACTGCAGTCAGCTACACAGACAATTTAACTGCAATCTGATGTTTTATAGTTGATAGCTATTTTAGCCTAAGAAGACTGGTTGAACAGTCAATTAGAAAATCAGTTCAGTGTGCACAGCAACATATCACCCTTTGGGATTACAGCTTTGTCTCAGATAAATATGATAAGCTCACAGACCGTGTGTGTGTATGACTGTTATTAATTCATTAAATTCAATATAATGCAAATAGCAACTTATGTTTACTGGCCCAGGCATCATCATGATTTTAACCTGGAAGCCAGCTAACTTTTGTGTGATACAACTCCCAACACTCCCTTATGGTAACTTAAAGTAATTTAGAAATCTAGCAGGGCCTGCAGTTTGACATTAGTTTAATGTATGCTACAAGATGCACCTGTATTTAGGCTGCCATGCATCATGCATTTAAATTAAATTTGGGTCACCACTGCAACATGTACATCTAATATGTGTTTGGTTTTTAAGAGATGAGGTGGCAACCCTATGGGGGTAAAGGGCAGACTACCTGGTGGCAAGTTCTTATTATTAAAACTATTATCACATAAATCAGTTCTATAAAGTCACAGAAGGAAGTTGTAAGTCCAAATTAAATTTACTTCCCATCTTGCATCTTCTCTCACCATTATATTCAGGGCTGCCAACAGACGGGTATAGAGATTACTATTGTGTGGTGGCCCAGGAAGATCATCAAATTAAGGGGCTCAAGCAGCCAATTATATGTATGTGAATTTTTAAGTACTGAACAATACCACTGAAGAGCCTGATGGGAACTAAGCAATGTAACTGAGATGTGCACAAAATTGACTGTCATGCCTGGGGCACCATTTGTCAAGTTGTGTAGGACCCTATGATTTATGATGGCAGTCCTGGTCATGAGTGTTGGATGAATATCTCCCAAGGTGGAAACCTTATATTCAAGTTAACATTCCAACAGCGATGAAATAAAGAGGGAAAGTATCACAAATCACACTAATATTCCAAAGTGAGGAAAGAAGCCAGCAGATACACCTGCTCATGTACATTTCTCCATAACACTTGGGTACTGCATCAGGGAAAACCTGCACAAGGAGGCTAATTATGATTATGATCTAATATGTTTCTCAGAAAGTAGCCAATCCTGTGAAGCCCCACACACATGCAGATGGAGGTAATTGGCAAATCTGGTAAAAATGGACAATCACTTAAATTAAAATTCAAATATAAATATTTGTATATATAAATACAAATTCAAAAGCAATACAAATGACCAACAAGACTTTAAGAAGCCTGTTTTAAAAAGAGTCTAATCTACTTTTCACCTATGTAAATAATCTACAGTCATTACTTTACTCTGCTCCCATGTTTTTGTCAAAAACGGTCCCATTTCAGCAGACCCTATACCTCAAGCTAAATTAACCTAAAAGTTGTATCCAGTGTTATAATAAAAAGCGAGTAGACTCAGAGAAAAATTTGGGACTGGACCCCCAGTCAACTTCATGTACAAACACCCATTCCCCAATTTATCATTATCTTAATTCAACTTTCTTTATTCAGTGGTATCCCTTAAGGCTTGATGAAGTATTTATTATGGCCATGTAATAGGACAGTTTGCATGAAATACAATTATTTTTGACCAGTGGCGCCTCCTCAGCTCTCTTGCAGCCACTGCAGCCCATAGCCTTTGCAATTATGCCTTTCACTGTAGCAATTGTAGATCATGGGCATTTTTACTGGAACAATGCATGTTATCACGTGTAGCATTTCAGCACAATATGCCCGAAGAACACACTCAAATATGTATTCTAAATATCTGCAAAAAGATATCCAATATAAAATAACATTTGCTATTTTGAACAATATCAGGATGACTGAATTTCAACAGTTTTCCCAGGCTTAGCTACTGTTTATACAGAATTTGTCACGAAGAGACTTATCCAAGAAAGAAAGAAAAATGTGATAAATTCACAGGTTACACAAGAGTGGGTCAGAAAATAAACATGTACTGGTACATAATAAAGAAGGATCATCACTGTTTCCCAAATAAGATCAGCCTTATAGACCACAAAGCATACAAGAAAACATTCACAAGTTCATCATACTGCTGTACAATGCATAAGAAATCAGTTAACAGGACAAACAATTCTGAACCAAATCCAAAAAACGCAATCTTCAAGATTACAGAATTAACCATTAACGTTGTGTACTTGTAGATACCATAAGTGTCATACATCCATGATATTTGTCCCCTTCAGTAACTTTACAAATAAACTTCTAGATGGAAATGTGTTCATTTTCACCAGGCTATTTCTCTAAAGCAGAGTTGTGAAAACTGCAGGTCTTCATATATTGCTATAGCACAACTGCTAAAGAATGTAAGTTCACCAAGCAGGTGAAGATCCATATTTAAGACATCTTTATCCTGCTCCCAAAGTAGATCCCTGGAACTATAGTTTCTTAGTGGAGACTTTCTGCTTAGAACTTTGTCTTTGTATGTGTAGACACAACAGCCCAGCCTGTGCAACAGATAGTTCACATGCTGAATGAGTTACCAAGGTGACAGTTAACAAAAGAATGCCTGCTGCTTATCCCAGAGTGTGTACAATCCAGGACTCCACAATCAGTGAGAGCGAATGAGGGTCCTGTGTAACAAGCACATGCTCTCAGCTAACATAGTCACAATGAGAAAAATGACTATCCGCCTCATTGTTACACTTGCTTTCCTAAACACATGGAATGCTATATAACTCCGCTGCTATAATATTGTTATTCCAAATAAAGTATCATATAATACTACAGTTCTCATCTTTCTTATAATACAGTTTAACGCTGCTTTTTCCATCAACACAGTGTTACAGAATCTACGTTCCCAAATATATATTAAACTTTGAGCATCAGAATTCTCAACGGTTGTTGCAATCTTGTTAATTGCTTTTCAATTGTAACAGACACAAGGTCATAGACTACAAACATTTCTTCCTACATATTGCTAAAATCCAGCTAAAAACAAAAGACAAAGACTACAAGACATCATCTGATTACTAGAGTCCAACAAATCCTATGGAAAGTAGTCTATAATGCAGTTGATTTAATAAAACATTAGCTGGGTAGAAACACTGAAAAACTAACACATGTGCTTGCGGGAACCCCCAAGTCAAGTTGTTACTGACAAATACACTTTCCTTTTTATACTATTAAACATATGGACTTATGAGTTCAGTCACTGGATGCTAAGGGGATGGAGTGCACTTACCGTCCACGCTAAAGAAGAGGAAGCACAGCAGTGTAATGGTGCACTGTAAACTGGGATTAACTCTTCTCAACTCCATGCTAAGCAGCTGGTGTGTACAGGCTGGACTCCGTACAATCCTTGCACATGGAAATCTGGATAGGAAGCCTCCCTGGCTAGAGTTATTTTGCTGAGTGCTGTTGTTTGAGGCCAGCACTACTGCTATGGACAGAGACTAGTCAGTCAATCTGATGCCCTCCTGACTCATTGAGGCTGCTGCTGCAGAACAGTGGGCTGGATCAGATGGGAATGGGTGCAGATACATTGTGAATGAGATCACTCAGAGGCACAAGGGAGACTGTTTGCCTGAATCTCAGATCTCACAGCTTCAAGTGATGAGTTTCCATTGCAGAACAATGAAACTCTAATTGACAATGTGGGAACAGTTTACAGACTTATGCTTCCTAGGTAACGATGGGATAGAAGCAACCAGTTATTAGGCATGTAATCTCCTAAAAAGACAAAAAGGGTCTAAACAATTCATTTCTGGGACTTTTCAGATTTTCTGGATTTCGACTATTGCCTTATCTTGCTAGAGAAATGAAAGTAAAAGAACCAAAAACAGATAAAAAATATTTTGTAACAAAGGATTCATTCCTGTCACTTTTATATTTACAGTTAAAAATAAACCAAATGACATTCTGAAAAAAAAAAAGCGATAGTACTTTCTGCACTTACATGGATCAACAATGCAGTCCAATCTCATTTAATGACTGTGGTACGGACTATTTTTATTGCAGAAAGATAGCCCATCCCTGGCCTAAACACAACATTGTTTTTATCAGAAAATGCAACTTTTAAAGGACCAGCCACTCCAGAAAAAAAAATTCCATTTGAATTTGCATGGGAGATATTTCTACATAGTACTTTTAATATTGTAATATTGTTTTTATTGAAGTTGAATTCATGAAATTCTGTGGAGCCTTGGAAAATACACATTCATGAAATGTGCAAGAAAACTGAACAGATTAAAGTTCGCTGCAACCAAGATAACAGACCAAAATAAAAACAATAACAATCAGGAATTTAATAGAAATAACTGCCATAAAATGAAAATATAATTTAAAGCTTTACAATGAACAACCTTGGAAAACATGTAAATGTTAACCTTTACTCAAGTCTCAATAACTCAATAAATGTTAATTAAAGCCTGTTGCCATGGGTGATTCTTTAAAAAAAACAAACCTTATTTATCCATTCATTTACATAGAATAACAAAATAACTTCTTTTTATATCTTAATCTGTTTATTTTAAAATAATTAATCAACAGACAGTTTCCAAATTGACCCCTTAGCTAATATATTACCATGACATATGTTTTGATCAAAGCATGGGAGAACAATTGTTTACTCAACAAGAAATTCTATAGAATCTGTATATATAGGAGATATGAAAAAAGATGAGTATTGCGATACTTGATGAAACCTTTTTTATTGGACTAATGGTCAATTTAAATAGACAAGCTAAATTGACCGTTAATCCAATAAAAAATGCATCACTGAGTATCGCAATACTCATCTTTTTTTGCATCTGTGGACTAACACGATCTCTCTATCCTAACTTATATAGGAGATGTATATATATAATATAAACTTGCTACAAAACATTTTATTCATAAATTAAGCAAAAGTATTTTGTGAACGAATTATGTTTTAATGACAATTTAGCAAGATTTGTAATCATTTCAACTTTTTTAAATATCAGGTTAATGAATTTCCACCTTAGCAGATTTTGTATTTTGATATTTGATCAATCAAGTACTCCATGTGCCCTGGACTCAAAGAAGTGAAAAGTGAGCTCTATTTTTTTAGTCCTCAAAATAAATAAATAAATAAAAACACAGCAATTTGTGAATTTGCATTTATTTGAATGAGAAAGTCCAGCAATTATTCCAGAAACTTCCTCCCAAATCAAATGGAATTGTTGCACTTTAACACTGGAAAAAGTTACATATTATTACTATTGTGGCTCCAGCCCAAAGCAGATTGCTCCATTTTACCTTTTTTTAGGGCATTCTCACACTATCTGTTTTTCAGCTGAGCTGGAAAAATAGTATCCATTATTTCCTGTGGGATAATGCACACAGGCTATTGTGTTTTGCTACACAGCCAGCAATGAGCCTAATTAAAAACAGCTCAGCTGGAAAACAACTAGTGTGACCCCGCCTAAAAGTCCAAGTATACAAAATTACCCCACACATTGTCTGTGTAAGAAAAGACAAATCTTAGGGCACACTTACTTGTGGCTGGCAAAGCACATAAAACTGTTAGCAAACTGCCCCCCATTGATTTAGCTGAACTGGTGGTCTCTTACTTTTTTTTCACAACAAAACATCTGTAGAACTATGTTCTTCTGGTTAAACACCTGGTGATAGCTGAAGTACTGCCTGTGATCACTTCTAAGTCAAAGTTTTATGTGTTTAAGTGTGCCCTTGACCTAAGGATTGTTTAGATACAGTTTACAGGGCATGGAAAACCATGTGTTGTAAATAGCTTTGCGGGGCTTGTTCTTACTGTATTGTAACAGCAGTTTAGGCGCTGTGATTCCGCATGGCCCATTTTTTCAGCAGACCAAGGAAGGATTTATATCTTTGCCTTCTCACTTCCTAATGTTATGTTCCTTACTAATAATAATTTTAATCATTAAGGGAGCATTGCTAAATAAATATGTGCCCCCTAAACAGGTAAAATCCATGAAATCCAATATACTGGGATTAACAGATGAATATAAGCAGTTTTGGTTTTCTAATCCTAAAGGGTCCCTGCTGTTCTGCCAATAAAACCTAGACTGAGGCAGTAGGCTGGAGCTCCTCAAAAATCCTCCGTGATTGTGACCACTTTGATTAGGCTGTACCAGCCTCTCCTTTTAGTTTCTTCTCCATCACACTTTGCCTAAGATTCTGAAGAAGTTGCTATGAATTGTGGGTCCAAACAATAGGATAGTGTCTTGTGATCCATTGGTCTGTGGTATCACCGATACTGCTCTTAATGGCTCCCTACAGTGATTATCAAAAACAAGTGGGGTGGGGGAAGGGACAGTCTAAATGGTACAACAGAAGAGGATAAAGATGAAGACAGAAAAGAATGTCACGTGAAGACAGTAGACAAAGAGATGTAATCACTGGTCCAAGCATTGCTGTCAATAGGAATTTATAGACTATGAGCAGATGTAATGTGTTTTAGTTTAATTATTAGCATCTTGCTTAATAGTTTGCAGGAAAAATGTAACCTATCGTAACTTAGAGGGCAGGGTCTTTATTTCTACTATTCTATTATTTCTTTCTACAGTGCCTTGTAGCATAGTTGGTAAACTATGTAACATGTTACATTTTCTCTACCCCTTGCTGTGTACAGCACTAGGGAAAATGATGGCACTTTATAAATAAATAATATTAATGACATTCAATTTCAGAATAGCCCTTATTCTCCTTATCCATCAGACTAATTTTGATATTTTTTAATATGAATATATATGGTATATAGATGTTTTACAAATGCTGTATTGAAATAAATGCAATGTTAGTCTAAATGAGAATTTTTATTTTTTGGGTATCACTGGTCCTTTTAATGAGAGTATTACTGGACTTTAAGAAGATCATGAGAAGGATCCATGATTCTCTTGGGCTTATTCTCTAAAGTGAGAATTTGACTGTTGAATTCACAAACAGCGGATTCCCACAGTAAATTCGCGACTGTGACAATTCTCCCATTACAAAGTCGTGACCGTGATAATTTTTAATTTTCCAGCTTTGACAACATTTCCTTTGTAAAGTTGCGACTGTGACAATATTCTCAATATAAAGTTGTGAATGCGACAGTAGCAGTCTATTGCGACTGTCTTTAGCTGGCGAATTCGCACCTTTACACTACAATTCGGACTTTAGAGAATAACCCCCTCTACTTCTGAAACACTTGTAGAATAGGCTTTGCCTGGTTCCTGCATCTGACATTTTATAATGATACATTAATTTATTGTTTAAAACAACAGTTTGCAGTTGCCATGGAATTTTTATGATTAAAGAAAAACTAAACTGTCTTAATCTCTAAGTAAATTGATAGACCTGATAGATGAAAACACAATAAAATCTAAAGCACTAAAATATGACTCGCATTTTGTGAATCTGGCATTTATCATTTTCTTAGTGTTACATTAATTGTAATGCCATTTTTTTGTGTGAACAGCAGATTTCTAAATTCCTTTAATAAATCCTAACTATAATCCAGAGTATAAAATAAATCCTTTACATTGTTTGATCAGTAAGTTCCAGAGGGATGAATCACTCTGACTCCCAGTAAGAAACTCATTATCAGTCTTTGGTGAGTCTGAGACCAGATAAAATATTAGGTCAGGGTCACACTGGCTGTTTTGTAGCTGAGCTGAAAAAATAGTATCCGTTGTTTCCTGTGGGACTAATAAACAACAGCTCAGCTACAAAACAGCTAGTGTGGCCACAGCCTAAATTTCTTAGCACAAATTAAACCAATTCTTTATAATTAAAAAACAAATGGAAAATTCGGACCTACCGGAATGACTCCTTAATTGCACCATCATGGCATATTCCTGAGCATAGTGTAAAGCAGGTAGGAGTTTAGAGACAAAGGGGCTTATTTTCTAAAGTCCGAATTTCCCGTCGAATTCACAAGTAGCGGACTCCCGTTATAAAATTGTGACCGCGACTAAAAAAATTGTCGCGGTATCGCGATTTTATAATGGGAGTCCGCTACTTGTGAATTCGACAGGGGAAATTCGGACTTTAGAAAATAACCCCCAAAAAGAGAGAGGTATGATACAATGGCATCATAAAGAGAGGAATTGAGACTAAGGGGGTTATGGACTAAAGGTGTGAATTCGCCACTTTCCCATATTCAGCAAACTCTGCGATGGTTGCACACTACACAATAAATGGCTACTGACGTGGTCGCGACTTTACCATAGGAATTCTGACGAGATCGCAGATTTGCTACGGGAATCTGCTGTTTAGTCAATAAGGAGTAGAGAATCAGGGCGGAGCCACCTGAAGTGATTAGAATTCACTTTCACAGTGGAATTCTCACTTTAGTCAATAACCCCTTAAGGGAGATATTTATAAAAGTCATAACATTTTCCAACTTGTTAAAGCTGGTGAAATAATGGCAATATATCCGTTTCAATGTTTTTACCAATTTAGAAAGCTGTTCTGTCAAATTTTCACTGAAAGGGGTTTGCTTGCTTTAGGGTGCTGAAAACCCCTTTATTTCCTATGGAGTAGGTTCACTCATTTTGTCAATGTTGGAGTTTTTTTTTTGCATCAAAAAAAGACAGTAGTAACTGATATCAAACTATTATGGAAAGTGAACTGCACTGAAAATTCTGCAAAGTATGCCGATTTCAACAAATCAACAATGCATTACATCAGTCCTTACAGATAGATGATTTTTTAATCAGTCCTTTTGAAATCAGTGGAATCAAAAATTCAGGCGAATAAAAAAATAGCACTGAAAAAATGGCAAAATGAATCGGAAAAGATGAATTAACCTACATAAATTTCCCCCTAAAAGCAAATCTTTTGGTAAGTGGTGCCCTGTTTCTTGTTTCTTGGTAAGTCCCAGTACCCTTTTCTCTCTCTGCCCCCCACATCTAGAATTCTATACCCCTTTATCTTCGCCAGGAACATTCCCTCTGCACTTTTAAAACCAAACTGAAGTCTTACCTTATGGAGCTCTAGCACTGATTTTTATATAAATATTGTACTGTATCCTTAATGAACTATTTATGCTTAATGTGCATATATATATATATATATATATATATATATATATACACTACAGTGATCCCGGCATACTGTTACAGCTCTTATTACCCTTCTGTCTGTGTATGTAGTCCTCCTACTACTTAGATTGTAAGCTCTACAGGGCAGGGATCTCCAACCTCTTGTGTCAATCATAACCTGGCACTTAAAGTGTTTTTATGCTTGTAAGTTACTCACTTGTATTCTGTAATGCACTTTTCTCATGTCTGTCTTATGTTTGTATTGCTTGAATTGTACAGTGCTGCATAAATCTGTTGGGCTTTATAAATAATATTATACATACATACATACATACTCCAGTCCAACACTGTCCATTTCTAGATGGCACAGGTATCTAATAAATGTTGTTAAAAAGCAGCCACAGTGACATATATATGTATACATATACACACACATACAGGTATACACACACATATACAGTATATATAAATATATATAAAATGACAAGCAATTTGAGACAGTTATCATTTTTTTGTCTCAGCCTGACCTCTTTCTAACATGTTAAAACCAAGTGTGCAAGAAGCCAGCGAAGCATTGCTGATTTAGTACCAATATTAGCACTGATTATCAAGTTAATAAATTAATATTAACTTGACATTACTGACATCACTTGCTCCTGGATGACATAATTGCAACCAGAATGGGTGGAACACACCATTTGTAAATTAGATCCTCCCTTCCCTTTTTTTAAATGTTACATGTCTAAACCACAGTGAGACTTATAATACTAAAAGGCTCTCTTACATATAGACAGTGTTGATAACTGGAGAAGCCAAATTGTGCAGTATTATAATTATTCTCCATTCTAATTATATAGGAATTATTTTATTCAAATCTGCTGCCTTGTGTGTGCTGCCCTTTGCTGTACATGATGTACATACATGAGTTTTGAGCTGGTTACACACAAAATGATTTGTCTGCTGATGCAGGACTGTCCATAGCGGATCGGTCATGGTGAGGGCAAAATGATCCCCTCTGCCAATACTGGTTCCTTCATGGTTGTGTATAGTTGTCTGGAGATCACACACAACTGTCAGTGTAGTCCCATAAACAGTAATCCAGTCATTTAAATGTATTCTCCAAACGGCCAGATCTCAAAATATCATTCAAATTTGGCTATTATGTATAAACAGATTTGCTAATATCATTAGCATCAGTTTAGTGATTAGCATGTGTATCTATCTTTAGGTTTAACTAAATGCGGGTTTGTTTTCTTAAAATTATAACAAAAAAATGAAAGTGCCTCTTGTGCATTTATAGTTACTATATATTCAGTCTGTGCCTCCAAAACTTTAAGTTTATGCTGATAAAGTATGATATTTAGCTTTAAAAAAGGGGGCTTTTGGTTGCGCTTTCTAAATATGTATTATCTAAAGCAGCGGTTCTCAACCTTTTTGAACCGCGACCCCCGTGATGACATCATCGCGGGGGGTGTGCCTGGGTACGTAATGACGTTGCGGCTGAACGTCATCACGTACGCGCGTCACGTGGTGACGTTGCGGCGCTCGGCAGCGGTTCGCGACCCCTGTGAGCCGGTCGTTCAACCCCAAATGGGGTCGCGACCCACAGGTTGAGAACCGCTGATCTAAAGAACCTTAGAATACAATGGGAGTGGGTAAAGTCTGTTAAAAAAAAAACATGACTGCTATCAGTAAAGATAAAAACAGAAGCAATAACATTCATAAATTCACCTTCAAAGATAATATTTTTTCCAAGTGTTGTATTTGAATAACTGTCATGCTAATTCAAATGGGAATATTTTTGTTGGTGTTCCTGGTCCTTTAACAGATAAAAGACAGCTGCAAGATCAAATAAAATAAACACAAGCCAGGGCCATTAACCCAAATGTTGTCTGTGCAACCAGTATTTGAAGAGGGAAAGTGGATCAGCGTTGTCATATTAAACAGTAAGGCATCTGGTGTAAATACATGGTCATCTTTTTCTTGTATGTATGTATGTATGTATTTTATTTATAAAGTGCTACAAATTTACACAGCGCTGTACAATTCAGTAATACAAATATAATACAGACATGGGAAAAGTGCATTACACAATACAAGTATAATATCACATGGATACATCACTTTAAGTGCTGGACTGTGGTTGACACAAGAGGTTGGAGATCCCTGTCCCGTAGAGCTTACAATCTAAATGGGAGGATTGTCACATAAAAATAAGTTTACCTCAATTTAAACACAGTTTATTAACACCCTTGCAGTTTTTTTAGGTCTGATACTGCTTACTCTGGAACTTGGTGAGGTTGCACTCTGTGTGGGATACCTATGTACCTCCTGCACTGTATGCTGGGGGTATGCGTAATGCATAGACAATTACATTCTAGTTTAGGGTACCAACAATGGATATAGAATGCTTCAAGTCAAGGGCTTACAGACCCTGTTAGAGTGACCCTGGCCTAAGTCAATTCTTTATTGAAACTGGGAATCTCAACTTAGGTTACATTAACAAATTAAAGGGGAGGGGGTACTGAACTCTAGGCTTTCCTTAATGAAGGATCTGCAATATGCGCATGTTGTGACTAGCCTATTATACGTTTGGTGATCCTCAGCTTAGTACATGCTACTGATCAGTCAGTAAAGGACTATGTCAGTATTAAAAGGGGTTCTGCTTTTTCTAATCATTTTTTTTT
>JAKJJM010152174.1:0-12026 GCA_021901965.1 Pipa carvalhoi
TTTTTCGTTTTCTGGAATAAAAGCGGATTTCTTTTAAGAAAATACCTTTGTGAAGAGGAATTTGTTCGATAAAAACCATCTCCAAGTGGGCTAATCCCTTACACTAGATAAAGTTTAATCTTTATTTTTCCTGCCTCATTTGTCTCAATTAGATCTTTCAGGTTTCAGCATTGTTTAAATATTCTATTTTCAGCTTTGGACTCTAAATAACCTTTTGTCTTTCCTTTCCCTTTAATTTTCCTCATTTATTCCCTAGTTTTCTTTCCCCTCCTTGGTAGCCTTGCTAGGGGTCCGTCTCAGTGTATTTTGACCTGCTAGTCTCTGTGATAGGTACTGGGGATAGGGAGGGGGTTTTTGGAGAGGGGGTTTGAGGAGGGGGTAATGTCACAAGCGACGCTTATCTTTGATGTGCGCACTGCTTGTGTAATGCTGGCGTCTGAGCCAGCTAGAGCTGTTTGAGAGTTTCTCTCAGCGCTTCCGGGTTCCTGGCCAATCCAGACCCGCTGACATCACACATGACGTCAGCGGTGCTAAATTCAAAAGGGGCTGAACACTGTGTAACAGTGCTCTAGCGTTGTCGTCTATGTCATCTCTGTATGTTGCTCTGCTGATTATATTGCTGAATCCTTTATTAACTGCCTGCGCCTTCTCTGAGTATTATTTCAGCGTCAACCTCAGCCTCAGATTCTGCCTCTCGGACTTTGGAGTATAAGCTCTTCATCCTCAAGTCAGCTGTTGGTTCCCTCTGCTTGCTCCAGTGTTTGTCCAGGCTATTTGCTCTTAAAGGCACAGTGCTCCTGCAGACTCTACAGTTATAGTTCTGCTGTTCTGGATATTCTTTAGTTCCACCTGTGTTTCAGCCAGCTGCCACCAGTGGGGGGTTATCCCGAGGACCGCGACCTGGGAGGTGCTGCAGCCAAGCTCAGTACACCCTTGCAGGGGTTAAAGGTGAAGACCAGGCCCTCCTTAGACTCCGCACCTCAGTGTTATCTGTTCCATCTCCAGTGTGGAAAGAGAGTCCACATTTATGTTTGCACTCCTCCTGCACATTCCCTATTGTTTATGCTTTGGTGTATCTTACCTCATCTTGAAGTATAACGGATTCTGGCGGCTCTGCTCCTCCAGTAGCATTCAGTTCTGTGGTTTCCTTATGTATCAATGTGTTTCCTTGTTTAAAGATACAGTCTCACTTATAAAAGTCGCAGTATACCCTCAAGCTTGTGGAGGTGTGTTTCTGTATGTGAAGTCACGGTTTCCCTTCCTACACGTGACACATACCTTTCCCACATAATTCACTACTTTCTTTATTGCAGGAAATAAAAAAAGTTGAACAAATACAGTTTCTCTAAAGGACCAATAATAACACCAAGAATAATACTTCCTGTTTGGAATGGCATGGCAGTTATTTAAATATTGCACTTATAAATCAGTTATCTTTGAAGTTGAATTCATGACTTGTATTGCTTTCTGTCTGTTTCTACCTTTACTGATAGCAACCATGTTGTTAAACAGATCTTATCCAGTCCCATTGTTTTCTATGGTGCTTTAGATATTATGTATTCAGGAGGTGCCCACAAAAGCCCATTTTTTATGCTAAATTGCTAAATACCATACTTTATAAACACAATCTAGAATTTTTGGAAGCACAGATTGAATATATAGTACCGTATTTTCCGGCGTATGAGACGACTGGGCATATAAGATAACCCCCCAACTTTTCCCTTTAAAATATAGAGTTTGGAATATACTTGCCGTATAAGACTACCCCTCTTCCAACGCAGCTGGTTGTTGCATACAGACAGGGACAGGGAGGGCTGGGCAGGCAGGCTGAGCAATCCAACCAGCCAATCGCCGGTAAGGTACATTGTGGCGATTGGCTGGTTATTGTATACAGAAAGGGACAGGGAGGGCTAGGCAGGCAGGCTGAGCAATCCCACTAGCCAATCGCCGGTAAGGTACATCACGGCAATTGGCTGGTTGTTGTATACAAAGCCTGCCTTACCGGTGATTGTCTGGTTGGATTGTTCAGCCAGTCTGCCCAGCCCTCCCTGTCCCTTTCTCCCTGTAGAGCGGCGTGCCTAGAAAGCCGCGCCTCCCCCACCCGTCCCCACACCCCATCACCTCCCTCTCTGCCTCCCAGGTAGGCAGACAGCAGGCAATGAAAGAAGACCGGAGCTGTGCAGAGGAAACTCCGCCTCCCCCACCTGTCCGGCCCACCCCGCCTCCACCTCCCACCACGCCTCCCTCACCCGTTCGGCCAGCATCTAAGGACTGCAGTGAAGGTGCAGGCAAGTGTTTTGGAGATCCGGCGTATAAGATGACCCCCAACTTTTGAGAAGATTTTGCTGGGTTAAAAAGTCGTTTTATATGCCGGAAAATACAATAACTATAAATGTATTTGAGGCATTTTACTTTTTTGGTGCTACTTTCCTTTTAAAGTCAATATGCCAAAGTCTATAGCTATGAATTTAACCAAATCATCTCATGTCATACAACAAATGAAGCATAACTTTCCATTTACCAAAATCATATATGGTAAATTAGTTGGGGACTATTATTCCTAAAGACTTGCCTCACACCTCTATCACTTGAGTGGCTTATTCATGAAATGCCAAATAGTTGTATAAGCATGTTAATTCACATTTATTTATTAACTCACCATATTTGAGTATTTGGAAAGATTTGCCATGTGGCTAATTCGAGACCAATTCGACAGCTGATGACAGCTGATGAACACTTTGCACCACTTTGTATACGCATGCACAGGTAGTTCACCTATTCATCAAGCATTGGAGTCTGTCACAGTAGTGAATTTGACAAGGCGTATTGTGACGCATTCACCAGTTTTACTTAATTAGTATTCTGATTGCAGGGCTCCTACTGCCTGACTGATGACACCACACTATGCAAGAGACTGCTACTGAACGTTTGCGTCTTCACTATAGTAATCCTCAGTTTAGTGAATTCATGGCTATTGGATAGTAGCAACCCAACATGATGAGAATTCACTTCCACAGTCGAATTTTCATTTTGATGAATAAGCCCCTCAATCTTCTACCTATTTTACAACATTTCTAAAGGGACCTACAAAAGTTGCAAAAAATTCAGTTCTCATCATAAGGTAAAATTAAGATCATTGAAATGATTATAGTGAAGTTTTTTAAAATAAATACCTATTACAAAAATGTTATATTAGGTATTATGGATTCGTTTTTAGGGCACTTTAATAACCCTAAACACATACTACTCTCAAGGAGTACAGGACAGATTGGCTGGTTTAAACAGGATCTTATACAAAACCTACTTACAGCTCCTAGAAAAGCTGGTTTTAGGTACTGGATTTCCCCCCAAGCTCTTTCAATACAAGAATGTATGTGAGAAGTAATGTGTTTATAAGAAATAGAGGTGATGGTTGTAATGGTAAAAGTGAAAACTGATGTCTATCTTCATACATGGTCACCGTGGCACTAGGTATCAAAGAGGATCCTGAGAACATAAAGTCATAGATAAGAAATGTGATGAAACATTACCTATATGTCATAAAATTTTCACCTTGTACTTCAGGCTAGACCTAAAGTAAAACTATGTGATGCCCAAGATGATTTGTTTATTGACTTATGTTTAATTTCCCTATTTCTATTGTCATTGGGTGCCCATCTTATTACTCAAAGTGTTATATTGACTGTATATAAGGATGCTGTACTTGGCTATGTCATGTTATTCTTTTGCTATTTAAAATATTCAAAACTAAAATAAAATATATAAAAAATATGATTATGAATCTTTGGCTCATGCATCAGAGGGTTTGGCCAGAAAATCAGTAATATCTTAATAGAGTTTAGTGCTGAAAGGTTATATAAAGAAGACATTCATGGAATAAACTCCAAGTGGATATACAGGAAAAGAGTTAAAAAAAAGTTTGGAACAAATGTGTTGTATACTTATAGTAAGGTAAAATATTCAGACAAAGAAAATATAACATACTTTGTGTCATTCAGTGTGTTTAATCCTAGACTTGTGAACACATCCCTTTCACGTTCACACTATGGAAAGCATCCAACCCAAACACTGTCCTGAACTTCAAAGGAATCTTGGTCTGCATGAGATCCAGTGCAACTTCTGGATAATGGAGGCCTTTGTATCCTCACTAGTAAAAGGTGAAAACACAGTTTACCATTAACCAGACAGGAACATGTATAAAAAGGCACTGCTGGAGAATGTGAAAATAAAGTTAAGAAAGTTCCAGCTTCCAAATAATATATTTGAAACATATTTCTGTGAATGAAATAGGGTAATACTAGTGCAATATGTTGGACAGGCTTGCTTTCCTGCTTATTTTCCCAGTAGTGTAGAGAGCAAAGCCCAGCCCCAATCCATATTTATTGGTAAAGGTGATTTATGTGACATTGCCAAGATTAGAAATAATTAGGAAAACCCCACAACACTCATAATAAAAAACCTACTTGTACAAGTGAAAAAGACTGGACAGGGTTAAACACATGACAAAACAATTATATACTTGAGCTCGTATAATCATTTTTTTCTGCAGAGCAAGGGAAGAGCAATATTACACAGATTGCACCTATAATGATTGCAGTGCTTTGGAACTCTCGGGGTCTGACCTTAATAATCAGGATCCTGGGATTTTTAACCAAAATCTCCTTGTTTTAAAGCCCAGAGTTTACTACATACATTTGTTTAAAGATTGTAGAGCCCTGTTGCTTTTTTAGCTGGATCAGTTTTAGCTTAGTTCATGGAAGATATATTACATCCTCACCAGGAAGTTGCCAAATCTTTTGGCACCTGCTGGGCCAGAGGAGGGGTCTTGTTTTAACTCCCCTGCAGGAATGCCAGGGGTTAGTAGGCTATTAGACTTCACATATCTGTTATTAGCTCCTAGCCAACACATAGTATAGCTCCTGACATAGGGTGTAATATGTGCACAAAATAGTGGCTTAAGACTGCTAGCTCTGCCCAGCCTGAAGTAAGAGGTGAGATATAGACACCCCCCCACCTCAGGTAAATCAGATAGTGTAGGTTCTCTTTCACAAGGCTGGGTGCTAAAACCAAGCTGCATTTTGTAGATCATAGATGAATAAGAATGATTCTCAGTCTCCTCAACAGTTTTGTATTTGGTTTATGTACCCAGGTCATAATGATCAGTTCTCATTGCTACTGTACAGGTAAAATGTCCTCTAAGGTACAGCAAACACAAATTCCGGCACCTCTAGTCCTTTCCTGGCACTCAGCTTTTTTTCTGGTTCTTTATGCAGTGACGACATTGTTTACTTTTCGATCAGATACTGCGATAAGGATTGAAGCTGCACTTGTGTTTGTTTTCAAAGTGTCCTCTAAAAAAGCTCTTAGGACCTACCCCCTACCCAGAATACACTAGTCTTTGTCTGGCTGGCTGGGGGATATGGGGCAGCACATATCTTTATCTATCTGAGACCATTTATTGCAAGCACTGGTTTTCTTTGGGCCTCACCTTCACTTTCTACCAGGCTTTGTGGTTTGACAACTGCTCTTCTAAAAGCACTTTGCAAACCCAGTAACATTTTGTTATTCTTTACAATCCCATACAACAAGGAAATACCTTCCCTCCAGTCTACTTCCCCACACAGCTACACTGAAACCTTTCACTTGCCATTGCAATATTATTTATTGCTGATGATACAAGACTCATGCAAAATAAAAAGATCCCTGAATGATGTTTCCATTCCTTTATATTATTTTGGACTGAACCGTTAAATTGCTGATACAGTAAACCACAAAAAAACAATGTTTATTAATTGTAGTCTAAATGTTGCTTATTAGATCTCCATTAAAGGTTAAGTTTAATTAGGGTTACTGTTGACAAAGCAGTACTATGCAGCGTAAGTCTGCAAAAAGTCATTTTAATTTTTTTCATTAAATGATAAATGTAGAATTTTGCTTCTTTCTAAATTTGCCTGATTAATATTTTACTAAGGGATTAAAATGTTCATTTTTTCAATTAAAACAGTAAGAAATATTGTTTTCTGTGAAAAAACTGTTTATACTGCGGAGATCAAACAGCGATAGTTCTGTTAAGCTATCTCTTCACTATTGGCTCCTTTCATTATAGTGACTGCTGCAGAAATGTAAAAAATAAAAGTGAATTTCTGATATTAGTATTTATGGTGAAAACTGATATTAAATTTTCCATTAAGCAAAGCTTGAACTACAACCATAGTTTGAACTTTTTGTATAGGGTGCAGTTTTTGGCATACATCCCAATATAGCAGGGGGTAACAACAGGACAGTGTTGGACCCCTGCCACTGATGTCACAGGTACACTGCCTTCTGATTTCTGATTTGATGTGTGCCACTGACATCTTTGAAAGGGGCTAGCCATCAGGAACAGTGACGGGGGACCTGGGCAGAGGGACCCCATACTGTGGGACAGGACCTGAAAATGGGACTGTCCTGCAGAATCTGGCTGGCATGGTTTTTGGACAACTGAAAGAAGAATATAACTATAGTGGACAAAACTGAGAGCAGAGCAATAAAATGAATAAATGAAATGAAACAACGAATATATGATATCGCTTTGCAAATATGTTAGACATGTGTCTTTCTTTCAAAACTATGGAATGCTCTGCTAGGAGAGATTGTGCTATCGGATACCCATAATGCATTAAGAAATGGCTAGTTATTTTTAGGATATGAACAACATTTTTATGCTTACAGTTACTCATTTCCATAAACAGGAACACATGTATGTTGATCAGATAAAAAAATCCAGTTACAGTACTTCTAACAAGGTAGAAGGATTTTACATAAAATATGAGATTTTTATGACAAACAATTATTGTTATCCAAATTAGAATGAGGGTTTCCCCTCTAACCATGTCCAGTTCCGTTGTCTGGATTTCTTTCTTTCTTATTTTTGTTTTAGATTTTTACAGAAATTGTATATTATTTGTTTTTGTTTTTTAGAATAGGAAAAATTTGTGATTTTTTTCCTATGTAATCTAAGAGAGACTTAGCAAGACAAAATCAGAGCAGTTTGGGGAGGTGATTTCTCCATGTTTGCAAACAGAAAAATATTTACTGCTATATTCTCTATTTACATTATTTGGGTGTTTAGAAACAAAGACTGATTTTTTAACTTCAGGGTCTCTATATATATTATTTTGCTTATTAAATACAGTGAATTGATGGTTTATTATATCAAATTGTATACAAATTGTCTCTGGTGGTCTGGTGTTCTTTTAAAAAACATTACTTTAGTCACCAACAGTTATTTCCATAAATGTCCTTGTTAACTAGAATATTTTTGCGGAGTAGATAATTTACTTATTTTCAGGCATTTTCCACTCCATTCTCACCTACCTCTTCTGTAGCAAGTTTCTATTTTTTAGCCAGGGAAATTCCAGGCTTCAGAATTGTCAATCCCGAAATAATTCCAAAAATAGAAAATTGCAGACAGTTTTTGTCAGGTTCCTAAAGAAGGAATGTCTCATTCCTGAATTAGAATTCGAAATGCACTGCTGCAGAAGAAGTGGGGGAGAGAAGAATGGCTTCTAAACCCAAAAGTGACTATAAACTGAAAATGACCCAAAAATATGTAAACACTGGAAAAAAATTCACCATATACGTCAAAAAGAAATCTAAGTACCAATAAAGGATGACATAGGTTTGATCTAATTAAGATTTTTCAGTTATATGCTGTGGGTTTGATTTACCTGGAACAATATGTTCATTTGTCAGTTAAGAAGGCCAAAACAGCCTAAGATAAATTGATTCTCCATGCCATTTTTTATAGTAAATTTGGCCATGCTGCTTGTGCTACAAAATGCCATCCAGGATCACATGGAGCTGACAGGATATATTAGCACTTGGCATGAGTAGATGCAGGTAATAACACACTGTTCAGGGCACCTCAGGAAGCTAATGCTGAATGGTCTACTGCCATTTCTCCTATGTTGTAGTTGCCAATGTTGCTAATGTAAGAAAAATAAATATAATGAACCCAGAAGTACAACTCTTTATACAGCCCGCAGTTCCTAGCCTGAGAATAAATAGGATATTTGGGCATGCCACTTACATCATAGACAATCTTCTAAAAAAGAACTCAGTGACAAATAGGTATAAACCTTCACTGCCAAACCTCTGCCAAATTTACATGAAGGGAATATGTAATGTCTGACCATATGTCTTGCCATCAGTATAGAGTGAAATGGCTGCCTGTTGGAAGACTGTTATTTCTCAACATTCCTTTTTTTGTACCGAAAATAAGAATTAAAATTAAATGAGACTTTTTGACAGTATAGAATGTTATTGTGGACAAATACATGAAGGGAGGTTGATACAGTTACATGAAGATTGCCACAGTGCAGTAAACCATATAAAGTTATGAAAACAATGGTCAGATGAGAGTATGCATTGTTCTGAATCCAAGTTATTAGTAGAAAGTAAACTACTGGTTGGTCGTTATAGGCTATTGGCTGCAGAACATATTGCCAATTTTACTCAATGACTTTGATATGACTTTTAGCTGGGAACTGCCTTATTGGAGATTAGTACAATATTTAGCCCCGCCTCATTTTTCCAAGAATCGCCTTTTTAAGCCTATGAATACGGTCCAGACGTGTCCAAAACACAGCAATTTTTATATCATTAACAGATGACTAAAAGTAGTGATTTAATCTACCCGGCTGTACATGCATATGTTATTTTAAAATCTTTTCCAGTATGCAAACAATTTCCTTTAATTTACCTTCATTTATTACAGGATCTCTGATTCTACTTTGGCCTACTTGAAAATGCAAAAGTTAAATATGGCTTTGTTGCTGTGAAGTAGACAACTGGGGGAGCAGCAGTGGAGCAGTGTATCATAGACAGGGTTACCAATAGGGGGTATAGAGAGTAGTACTATAGAGGAGCAAACCAGCTTACCAAATCCAGTGGGGCCAAGCTGACCATATATGTGCATACTGTAAGCATTAACTGATGCAACTAATGGCCTTCTAGGCACTTAGCAATGGGAATGAAATTATTATGTATCAGGTTGTGGAAGGTCCATGATTTCTAATAGTAGCATTGGTTAGAACATATTGCAGCAATGTGGTAAAGCAAAATTAACTATTTGCCTGTTCTAAGTTTTATTGGTAGAACCCGCTTGTGTTGGCACCATTTGCTGATTTGCTCAGTTTAAACTAATTTCCCAGTATTATTTTCTTCTCAAAAATTATTGCGAAATAGCATATTTGGGTCATGACCACTGAGACATCAAAAGGAAACTGTTACAATAATGAAATAAATTTCAGTGGCATTAGTAAGACTTCACAGAATAATTTTGTAAACAAAATCTGTTACCAGAATGGCTTGGCAATTAATACTTAACAAGTGCTTAATCTGAACAAGGTAGAACTTATTGGTGATTGGGAAACAGTTCTAGAAGAAAGTTCATTAAAAAGGATACTGATCTTGATTTTATTTAAAGAGTAGGACACAAAGAAATTATTTAAAGATATAGAGCATTTGTAAAAATAATGTTTATTAAGAAAGGGAAGATGAACAGTGGAAATGTATCTCTAATATTTATACCTGTTTCAGGTGGTTGGAGGGTGTATTCAGTGGGTTGCATTCACAGTAGGGGCAGAAAAGTGACAGAAAATGGAGTTGCTTTGGTTGCAGAACGGGAAGAGGTTTGGGCAGAATAGGTAAAGGTTTTGGGTGGAAGAGATTGGGGTTAAGGAGAGGAGGTGGAACCGTGTTAAAAAATCCCAAGGACGAGAAACTGAGGGTGTCAGGGCGGGCACCAATTCAGGAGGTAGGAGAGAAGGTGGCAGCTGTAGGAAGTGCAGATTTTAACAGTCCCTAAGGCCCGGAGTCTAAGGTAACCCTGGTTTTCACCCAGAGCCCCTGCAAGGAGGTTAGGACTGCGCTGCGGTCCAAAACCCAGGTCGCAGCCCCTAGGACTGTCTAGCACAAGCAGAGTAGCAATGGAGAGAAAGGTCAAACAAACGTAATGGTCAGGGCAGGCGGAGTGCAAGCAAAACCGAAAGGGACAGGCCAGAATCATACACAGAAAAACATAGCATACAAGACACCCAAAAAACATAAGTTTTATAAATGGGCACAGATCAGCGGGGTCTGGGGCTTTAAATACTTATGGAGCGAGCGCGCCCCTGTGTCTGGTCACATTAGGGGCACACTCCCGAGGCGCAGGTGTGTGTGCACGCAACGTCGGCGAGACCTGGTCATGTGACCGCAATGAATAAGTGGAGAAGATGCGCGACTGTGACGAGCGCGCACACACGGAAGAGGAGTGCCGCAAGAACGGGTGTCGGTAAGTACTTACAGAGGGTTTCTGGGGAGACCCAGTATTTTCTTAGCAAATGTTTCTAATATCACCTTCATGCATCTGCAAAATGTCTATTTACATGTTAGTAAGCAGGAAAGAGTTTTATACAGGAAAATATATTTTTTTATTAGAATACTGCTGTAGTTCCTCCATGCTTACAACTAAGGAAGAAATGACAAACTACTAGAAGAGATAGAGAAAAGGGGTGGATGTACACATGTTGCTTATTATAAGCAAGGATAGAATTGCTGCACATATATAAACCAGAGGGAGTGGATTCAAAGATACAAAGAAACTACCAAATGAACACAAAAAAATACTGAGGTGTTCCCCTATTATAAGGGTCAGCAAACTTACTTCAGGAGGGAGCCGTTTTGATCTCTCCTCCACCGGCGACTAATGCCTGTGGAGCCGCAAAGGGGAGGAGCAAACGTTTTTGAACCCATGACCTGCCGACATCCAATCAGAAGCATTGGAGGTCATGGGCGAGGCTATGGGGCGGGGCTAGAGAGTGCGCCGCGAGCCCAACATGGTGGCTGAAGAGCTGCACTTTACTGACCACTGCCCTAGTACAACAGTTATAATATTTAAAAGAAATACTCAGAAATATTATAATTCATAGTCATATCACAATATGTATGTTCCAGAACATGAATAGCTTACCACATCCCTAGATTCAACATCTGTGCAATGTTCCATTCTACAGCTTCCAAAAATGAATGACACTGCAGAGTCAGTGTGACTATTACAAAGTGCAAATGCCAAACAGATTTCATTACAGAAATATCACTTTTTAAAAATAGCACAGAAACTAGTAAAGCTAGAAAAGGAAAAGAAAACAGAAAGCAAGACATAAACAATGTGTGTATTTACAAATGAGTTTATATACATTCTATAAAGGGGTCAGATTTCTTCTCTGAAACTGAACCAAACAAGTTGCAGTTGGATATTGGTTTTCATGATAACATTTAAAAGGATTATAGTATATACCGTATTTTCTGGCGTATAAGACGGGGGGCGTATTAGACGACCAACCAACTTTTCCAGTTAAAATAGAGAGTTTGGGATATACTACCCCTCTTTCAACGCATACCAAATAAACAACTTGGAATAGTAGAACTAACACGTAGAACAAACATAGTAGTGCAGCATAACAGAACAGTCACCTACAGCAATCCTAGGCACAGGTTGAACTGTAACACACAGCACCCATTAGTAGCAGCTCCAAAACAGGAATAGGGCAGATGCTGCATGGAAGCAGCTCAGGAATAGAGGATTAATCATTCCTGAGTTCTCCCGCTTCCCTATCAGTACCTTGTTTGTGTTATTGGTGGTGCAGTGTTTACAGCCGCCTCTATCAGCGGCTCCCTGCAGTTACTCTCCCCTGCCTCCAGTCCCTCTGCCTTCCCTGCAGCGTGTCAGCTCCTTACATACTTGTGGAGTCAGCCGCTTTCAGCCCTGGGACGCTCTCAGCGTTGCCTAGCAACGCCAGCGTTCCCCTCCGTTAATGCAGCCTGTTAACTCTCCCTGGGCTTGCTATCTCTCCCCCTGCCTCATGGAAACAATAGCAGGCACAGGCACCATACTTAGTTTCATCCCAGCTCTAAAGGATTTAACCCCCTATTACCTGCCACTGGGATTCAAACCTCATTCAAGTCGCATGAGTGCTGTATGTAGCCAGCCGCTGAGGAGA